>JAQNCA010000030.1:19684679-19696367 GCA_029783725.1 Acanthurus tractus
GCACATCAGACAGAGTTTGTCTCCCCCCTGCTCTCCCCACATGCATGTGCCTGCATGGGGAGCCATAGGGCTGTGAGAATGAATGCCTTTATTTATTTTTTTTTTTTTCCAAGCTGACATCTTTTAAAGGTCAAAACTTGGCGAGGAAATGTAGAGAAAGGACGGCTAACACAAGCTGGATTCTGTCCTGTTTGTTTGACAGCTCTGTGCATTGGTTAGCTTCCGCAGGAAGAGGAGTTTTGCCAAGAGAGATGCATTTACATCATCGATTAGGCCCAAGTACCGCTGTAAATATCAAGTAACAACACAAGGGAGAGAGTTTGACATTGCTTCTGTGATTTTACTGCATCTGTTACCTCTCAGCAGTAAAAATAAGCTTTTTGTTTGTGAAACTTTATCATTATCTAGAGTGAAGTTACAGCATAAATAGATTCTCAAAAGAGGAGCAGATGATCATTTGTCCTTGATTTGATACCAGTGATTACAGCATGCCCTCAAACTCATACGCTCTGGTGTTTACTTTTATTTGTTTTACAACCTTTTTTTTACCTTTATTTAAGGGGAAAGGCATGCTAGTATAAATCAAATGATCCATGGCCCCACATATGTTAAAGTACAGTGTAAACAGTTTCAAATCCACTTGTTTGCTCCCTGTCATGATGAAGTGGTTATGGGTTAAACCCCTTAAACCTTCTTAACTTCTACATGGGGATGCTAGCATGCGTTTGGCTCATGTTAATGCCCCATTAATCTATACTAGCACGGGGGTATTTAGTGTGACTGTGGTCTCTTCATCTTGTACAGACAGAAGTTTTTTTTTGTTTTTTTTTCAGCCATCAGTGTCTGAGAGGAAGGCCTCCACAGCAGTTTGTCTGAGCAGCTTCTCCTTCTCTTTAAAGCCCTTGCCACTCTCCCATAAGCCAATTGGATCACAGCTGCTTATCACAGGGAGAGGCAAGTCTTCTCTGAATATAAAACATTTGTACTACTGCCCTCTAGGGATTCTGCAGAGGCACCGAATCTCATTCCCCAACAACAAATGTTATCAAGGACCTTCTTCTGTGTCTGCTTTCTCTGGGGTCCCACAGTACACAAACTATCTGTAAGGCCCAACAGCAGAGTGCAGAGAGAGGATGTACTTCAAGGGAAAAACGATGAGATTCTCACTTTGAGTGTGTTCGCGTGTGTGTAGATTTATTTTTGACAAGTGAACATGTGTAGACCGTTGCCCGCTTGAGAATCTTTGCTGATTCCAATGAACGACTACCACATTAGTATTTACATTATGTTATTTTAGAGGATGATGCAACAAGAAGAGATAGAGCTAAAACTTAAAAAAAAAAGGTAAATATTTAGAGGGCAGGTCAATCAGGTGTTTTTGGAGAAAATGGCTGTGTAATAAATGATAAAAAATTTTGTGGGATCAAAAACATAAAAGAAACATGGTAGATTAAAAAATAAAAAATATATCTAATATTCAGTGTGCATAACAAGTTACAATTTCAAAGATGGCTCATGAATTGTTGACTTAGTTCTTTCAGTAGTGCCTGCCTTTGCTTCACAGCTCTACCAGGCTGTTCTGAGGAAAATGGATGGATCATTTCTTCCCTCCAGGACACCTGAGGAGAATTAAGAGTGCCAGTGTGCACGTCTTTGTAGATCTTTACACCCTCCTCCTGTGCTACTCTCCTCCTCACAATAAACTGTCCCTTATTTTATGTGTTTTTAGTTCACCCACTTATAATCTGGATGAGATAGCTCCCCTCTGCATAGCTGTAAGCGGTATAACTCTTCCCTGCCTTGCTTTATCTCCATGTTCCTACAAGTCGGCTTGAATGGGGAAACCATTATCTCTGGGCTCACAAAGGAGCCAGACGTCCACATTCAAGATGTTCTATACATGATATATTGATCAATTCGCGGAGACTAATAGTATTGTAATGAATGGAGAAGGGGACGGAGTTAATGTCTCCAGGGTTCATGCAAACTGCAAACTGCAAATGAAGCACTCAGTGACACAAAAGGTCTGGTCTGGTGAATTATAATTAGACCCCGGCTTCAATAAAAGTCAAGGGGTTGTTGCTCAGCCCTCTGCTTAATTTACTACCGACTCCGATGACAGCCTAAAGAAAAGGCCCTGGTTAGTTGAGGGTAAGATGTTAAAGTCATTTAGAGTGTTGATATAATAGAAGCCAGCTTTGAGTGCTACATTAAGCCTTTATGGCTAACAGTTAGCTCCATAAAAGTGTTCAATGAGTTACTCATGGTTGAGCTTTACCGTTGAGTAGAAGCTCTAATAAATAATTGTGAAATTAACCAATTTCAGAGCCAGCCAGTGTTTTTTTTTTGCCATTCTTTGGGGCTTAAGGGAAGAACCGAGAGGAGCTGGGGAGATGAAGCAAAAAGAGAGGAGAAAAAAGAAGAGAGGTGCCAAAAACAAGATTAGCCTTTCAAACCCCTTCTGAGTGGTGCTGCTTTCAAGCAAACAGCTGACTGTGCTGGAAACCATATCTTAAACACATGTTTGCACAGAGGAGCGTTTTGCCTCACAAAACTGGTTGACAACCACTTTATTAACTTGTTGACAAAGACAGAAGAAATTAAGCCTTCAGGAGAGAATAATAACTGCCGAACTTTAATTTTTATTTTCTTTGACACTGGAAGAAAGTAACCCTTTTAAGAGCTTTTATTGTGAATTGTACCCTCCCATAGCTCCACAAATTATTTAATTTGGTCAATTTCACCATGGACAAATTTTCATGCTGAAGACAGGATGCAATAATTGTCAAGAGTGTCCAGAATAGACATTACTCTCTAAAAAAAATAAGGAAAAACAAATAAAAAAACGTAACAAATAATAAACAACAAATAATCGAAATAATATAACATAACAAATAATAAACATAACAAATAATAAACAAAAAAAAATGAAAAAATCGTTCTGGATATGCCAGTTTCAACCACATATACTCATACAAGTGAGCTGAGCAGTAATAAGCAAGCACTGTAATTTGCACTTGCTGGCAACAAATCTGATAGTGATGCATTAGTATGGCTGTCATTTGTTTTTCTCATATCAGTACAATGACGTGCACAGTGGATACAACTCGGGGGGATATATATTTCTGACAATTGCAGCAGATAAAAAAAACCCACATTAGGCCATATGTAACTGCTGTGTCAGCTTTGCAGTCAAGTACCTTTTTTTCAACACCAGCCAACACCTTTTAATCTTCTCCTCTTCTTTATAAATAATGCTAAGTATATTACTCACTGACAACAATGGATCTCGCCTTAATTTATGTTCCAGCAACCTCACAGCACGAGAGACAATTTGTATCTTTCTATGCAGGCTCTCAGCTATATGTTTAGAAGCTGGAGGGGGGGCATCTGTAGGCATCTGATATGCTTTGGTTTAGTAGGTAAGACAATGGGGGCCTCTGGAGCAATGTGCGATTTTCTTTTCCTCTCAGTGGCCCCTGGAGTAATGTTGTGTGATTTTCTTCTTTCTTTATGGAAACCACTCGAGGCAAAGCCCACCTACAGCTCGATGTGCGAACACGCCTCTTTTTCTAATCCGCTGCCATTCATTGGGGGAAAGGACTAACAAAGATGACTTTTGACAACCCGAGAAATCAAACCGCAGCTGTCAGAGCTTTTCTTGAAGAAAAAACATAGAGGAAAAGGAGCAGCCTACACAGTCAGCTCTCTTCACACTTACCCCCTTCACTTAGCCAACGCTTACACACACGCAGACACACGCACACACACCAAATCATTCCTAGAAGCCTCATCCTTCCCTGCCTCTCCTTCTGCTGCTCAACAAGAACTTTTGCTGACACTTCCCTCCGAAAAGAGGTTAAAAAAAAGAGGACAGGAGGGAGAAAGAGTAAAGAGAGAGGGAGGGACGGAGAGAGGGGGGGGTTGAGCGAGGACAGAAGTGACATAGATAGAAAGGGGGAGAAAAAGCAGCTAAAAGGATTAAATAGAGAATTAGCTCACGTTTCAGAGGGTTCACTTTGCTGATCTGGTGAGCATTTCAGTCAGAAAACCTCTATCCATCCCTTCACTCTCCCTCCCTCCTGCAGTCCATCCCACCCTCCTCTCTTCCACTCTATTTTCCTGTCTCAATAGGTTGGTAGAATTAGTGAGACTCTTGGCAGCCACTCCGGGTGTCACTTCATGGGTTCACTAAGGGCACTGCTGCTCCTTTTCCTCAGGCTCGGGGTCGGGGAGACGATGAAATCTCCGTGCGGTTCAAGCGGAACAATGGCTGCCGTGCAAAAAACGTCTTGCTTGGGGGTGGTGGCTTGTGAAAAACTATGTTGTTCTGGGGCCCCATGCTCCTTGAATAGATTTGTTAAAGCCCCTATGGTTGGTTTATGCTAAACAGAGCACAGGCATCAGGGAGAGGCCAAGGCATGCCCAAGCCAGAACATCACTACATTGTGAGCACCACGTCCACCCCCACCATGCGCTGCACACTTTGATGCTTCTTCTTTTTTTTTTGGGAGATGCCCACTGAAATCCAAATCTCTCTAACCCCCCCACTCTGCTCTTTCCTCCCTTCTCCCTCCAACCTCCTCCTTCAGTTCCCTCGCTTCCCCTTTTCTTCTATTTCTGCCATGCAAAGATAATCAGGTTTATGTAAAGTATGTGTGCTCTTTTGACAGTCGGCGATACCTCATTAATTCAATCACACCAAGCACCATTGTTCCCAAAGTGTTTGAAATGCGTACCGGGGAAGGGGGCCTTTTTTAATCCTGTCAATCAATGTTAACATTTTTCTAGCTGTTGCCATGGCTGGGGCCAGAGTTCATGAAAACAGAGAATATGAGCCAACAAAACAAGAATAAAGACTTATTTGAGATTGGTCTTTTTAAAAGGACATCTACCATGCACAAAAACACGAGAAGCAAATGTAGACAAGTTTGGACACTATAGCGTGGCTGAGAGGGGGTGAGAGAAAAGAGCATTTGGAAACCAAACAGGCACCATAAAACCTTGACCCGGGAGGGCTCTGGGAAAAACCTGATGAATTGCTCTCCGGAAGGACTGTGGTTTTTCTCCCCCTGTGCGTTCTCCAATAGCACAATGACTAATGCATTTCAACACATGACTCTAAGGGTTCCAGACTGTTGTAATGCCCTGCTGGAACTCTGGAACAACAACACTGGAAAAATGATAACTCAGGGTCTTTATTTGGGAGGATAAATGCCATACAGTATGCTTTTGTTTTGTCTATTTATCAAAAAAATATGTATGATTTACAAGATAACGAACTGCACTTAATCAGCAATAATGATAATCTATGCAAGCTCTTTAATAATGCCTTAACAACAACAAGAAAAATGTGGACAATCACCCCCCAAAAAACTTCAACACAAGGTAGCTTTACAGCTTCTAAGGGACAGGATTAATAAATATAATGAACCATAGATCATGGATTTAAATCAACACTAAGCATTAAATTACAAAGTTATCATTTTATTAACACATGCAGCAGACACAGTCATGCATCCACACACCGACAGACACTCTCCAACAATGACAAATAGTCATGTCTGCCCTCTAGTTGTCACTACTGTAAGTCAGTGACACCGCTGCATGTCCCACAGAGATACAGCACACTTACACTGCCCACTGTGCCTCTCAGTGAGCTACAACACTAAAAATAAAATGTTGAATTTATAATGACTGTACAAGGTAACATTAACAGCTATTGGCCCTGATTGCTTAGCAGGATGAAACCATATCAACTTAACTGTTAGTCTCCCAAATTTGCATGATTTGTTTTTATTTCCATTCATTTGCAAGCTTTTCTTTTTTTTTACCTTTGTGAGTATAATTTTTGGCTTCTCAAAGTGCAAAACACTTTGGATGTGTCCTTATAAAGTAAAAGAAAGTCAAATGAGTTATTGTTTTAATAACACTGTGTTCCAATATAAGGTCATATCTACTTAATTAATACCAAATTTGGATCAAATTTGACTAAAAAGCCCAAGGTAAAAAGATTGCTCAACATAACATTATAAGTGAGATTCATTATTAGAATTTTATCTAAATAATCCAAACTGAAATCAGACGCAAAGATCAAGAACACACTCAGAAACTAAAACTTTAACATTCACACATCAGTCTCATCAAACCTGACATGCAGCTAATCATTGAAATAACGAAAAATCATGTAAGGGCAGAAAGTTCTAGTGTCCAGGAGATCCCGATCCCTTCTTCTCTGTCCATTTACAACCTAATCTGTTGTGAGAATGTGAAAAAGTGGAGTGAGAAGGAGGAAGGAGGCAGATTAAGCCATTGAAGCGCCGGGGGTGCTTCCTACGCATCACTGATTCCTTTCAGGCCAATTTAAACACTGTTTGTTTATTAGTGTCTTACGCACGGCATTAGCGGCCTAGCTTATCTCGGCACACACACAGAGTGGCACAATACGGCACTGTTCAAAACCCAGATATGACTCTGTGTGTGTGTGTGCACAGAACCTCAGTTGTTCGAGCCGCTGCTCTGACCTTGTTTAAGTAGTGAAAGACCATGTGAGACACGAATTATTGGACACCGATGCTCTTATGCTTTGTGTAAACATGCTCAACACACCCAGTTGCTACACAGCCTCTGTGGCACTGACAAAAGACTGGAAGGTGCACAGAGGAGATTTGGTTTAAACTAATCTCTCTTTACTGTTTACCATATATGCATGGACATATCAGCTGCTGCTGCCATTGTTTGAGAAATACCTATGGTTGCTATATCTGATAATGGCCAGTGTAATCCCTTTTTCTCTCTCTGACCCCCACCAACCCACCCGCCTTTTTCTAACTCGGCCTCTTCTTTGCCACTTGTCTTCTTTTTCTTCCTCTGTTCCATGTTTTCCTTCTATATCTTTAATATCTTTGTCCCTTTCTGTGCCCTTTCCTCAATCTCTTAGTGGAGTTAAGGTAAAATTAATAAAATGATGGTAGGAGAAAACAGAGTGCAAACGCATCTTTATTTTAAATTGTCTGGGAAAAAAAAAATGAAAAACATGCTTGTATGTCTTGTGTGTCCATGCATGTGTGTGTGTGTGTGTGTGTGTGTGGTTGAGTGTGTATTTTCAACCCACTGAATTGTTTACTCGGATATGAGGACAAGTTGGATCTCTGGTACCTCTAACTAGTCCACTACTCCTCTATGACTACAGTCTCTTCAACTATATTTGAGTTTTGTTGATTCAGAAAAGGTTTGCATGACTTTACAGACTGATGTATAGTGCATTTTGTCTAAAGTTTGATGAGGTTTCTCGTGTGATTTGTGCTCAAAGGTCATAAAGACAAAGTTTCCCAGACTGAAATGTTCCTTTAAATATTGGCACATACATGCAGGTAAATGCGCTTTTTCACTACACCATGTTTATCGGATTCTGTCTGAGTGTTATGATCAAACAAAATTACTCCTGAATGTTTTGATGTTTTAGAAATACACACGTGCATTTTCAGAGCCTCTCACCAGCACATAAAGTTCACTTACTATAAATTGTTAGTACAATTTACAAACCAAGTCTCTGCATTTAAACACAATAGTCAGAGAACTTTGATCGAATTTAAATTTGGTATATTCACTACAACCCATAACACATGGAAGTTTCAAGCCTCTGCAAGCTGATTTTTATGCCAACTTAACTGTATCTGTTAATATGTTAACCACTGTGAAATGCCTTTCGGTTGAGAAAGAAATATCAAAAAATGTATAAATTGTATTATTAATGCAAACAAAATCAAGTGGAAGCAGTGCCAATAACATAAGAACAGACTAAAACACCCTCTCAATATATAAAAATCCAACTGCATATCCCCATTTTACATTTTTTTTAAAAGACTCTTAAAAAAAAGTTTGATGGGTTGACTGGCTGCAGTTTTTGAGTCAAAACCCAATATAATGTCTTTTCATTTTGCTCAGTCCAACATCATTTTCTTCACAAGCACAGGAAAATCAACTGTAAAAACACATAGATGCAATACATCTAAAAAACATAAAAACCATGAAGACCAATGCATTAAAAAATATATATACACAAATATATTTTTAATTCAACAAAAGGTGGAGATTCGATCAAAATACCACTGATCATAAAGCATGTGACTCCGCAGGATTCACTCTGGCCAAGTATCATTTCATCTGTTGATGAAAAAGAAAGAAATCGTAGCGTACGCATCTGTTTCTGTGGGATGTAATGATATTACTGAAATGTCTCCAGACAAACTTTTTTATTTTGTGTCTTACATGCGTTTAATCTTCTGGGCAGAAATATAAGGAATGCACCGCATGTAACAGACATGTCGGAAGCAATCTCTGCCGTCGAATCTGAGACATCTTCATTGTGTGACTGAAGACAACATCCATCAACGTTGCATGAAAATAATTTGCCAGCTTTATTCAATCTACATACGTCTTCGCCCCCCTCTTTGCTCTACCTCCAAAACTCACTCAGATGAGACGCCATGAGATTGTTATCTTGCCTCGCCTTTGTATGAAAATCAAATTGGGAATTGCTTTTTTCCTTGATTCACTTCCATGCAAACAAAGAAGTTGTTTTCTTATTTTCATGTAAATGTCTTTTTTATAGGAGGCGACAAGAGTAATCAATCTTCCTCAAGACAAGGTAGGAGGGCCTGCCGAGAGGGGATTATTGGTGCTTAGTAGCCCGGGGATCATAAAACAAGGAAATTGAAAGTGATATTTAATTGACACTGCCATTTCCACTGCATGGCAAAGTCTCGTCCCCCCATCGCCACATCTCTCCCACACGCCAGGCCATCTCGCTTGCCGCAGGTGAAGAGAGGGGAGGAAAGAACTCGCCGGAGCAAATTTCCTTTCAAACTCTCCTCCAGAGCCCGGAGAGTGAGCTGTCAATCTCAGAGCGCAGCGCTGTGAAAGAGACAAGCAGGGGAAAGTTTTACGCCGAGAAAAATAGGTTTCAAAATGTCACCTCATCGGCGTGGTGCACCATACTCTAGTGAAGTGGAACATCGTCAACATTGTATCTATCTGTATAAATAAAATACCTGCTTTATTCAGCATTGCTTGCACAGACAATAATTGAAAGAATTGAACGTGTTATGCATACATCTACAGAGTAAATATAATGCATTTGAAACCAGCAAATAAACCATAGAGGAGTGAATCATGCTCGTCAACCGATTCTACATTCACTGCCTTTGGTCTCTGAAATGTTAAGCTAAAATCAAATAACTGTAATAAATTATAGTAACATTCCTCTGAATCCTCTTCCCAACACCTCTGAAATCATACAGTCTGTGTCTGTCATTTCACACCACCAGTTTTACCAATTAACACCCCATAAATTAATCAGCTTTCATTCAGTTATAACTCAGACGGTCTCCAGTCTAACACGGCAATAAAAGAAGGAGATAGAGTTGAGCAGAATTACTGTGTGAGATACTGACTTTGAAATGGAAAGTGACACTGTCTAATTGGAGTAACCTAATGAGCTCAGAAGGTGTCTTTGTCCAGAGACTTGTAGTAGAATAGGCGTTGGTTTGCCTCCCTGACACCTTAATGATGGCTTATGATCTGACCTATGAATCTGCGAGAGGTTTCCTGTGCCAGCGTATCCCATGATAAATTTGTAAATTAAACATAATCTCCAATGTTGTGTGAAAAAATATGAGAAAAGCTTTGGAAAAATTCTAACAGGTGTTATCAGCCAGCTGTTGTTGTGTGTTGAATGAAATGTATCTCTGTTTTGCAAGACAAAGTGTCAGCTTTTTAATTTTCTTTTTTCTATTGGAATCAACAAAATCATTTACAAATGTGATATATTTTCTGTAGGTGTGCAATACTGTCAGTAGTTACAATAGATAGAGCCTGCTCACACTGGTGTCACATTGGAATTTGTGTATGTTTGACATCAGTAATTAACTATTTAAGCTAAATTAAACTTACAAGGCACCTGGACTGCTGAGATTTCAAGTCTGAAATTTTGCAGGTCAATCTTGAAAAGCTCCGACTGTATTTGTTCGTTAGAATATGGCCAACCAATCAGCCTTCTTTGAGGAGAAAGAGGTGGTATGTGGGTCTGGTTTAGTTTTGACAAGAACGAGGAACAGCTGCAAGCTTGAAAACAATGGCAGTCGCTGAAGAGGTTAGCGTGGATGCTGCAGCAGTTTTATCAGAACTGGACAACATTTTCACATTTTAAGCAAAGCAAAGGACAGCAGTGATGGAAACAACATTTTTGCTCTTCTCCTGACTTGCTTTGGCAAAAGAAATGAATGTGACAGACAGAACATTCGTCCAGTCATCTCCCAAGTTTGCTTCTGGCCCTTTCAAATGTCTATGGGCTGTTTTCTAGATGGACATGTGAAATAAATCCAATAGATATGTGACACTTTCCGTCCAGTGTGTCAGGTTTAGGCTAAATATGAGATTTAAGGGACGCAACTTAAATCGTCACCTAATGGCAAACTCATTCATCTTATTTAAACTGAGCTGAAGTGATCTAAATAGGGAGGAAATTAACACATGTTTGCAAACTTAACACAAGTTCAACCACTTAAAATTCTCCAGGGACCAATAATAAATTATTAGGTAGGCCTATATGCACATTAACAATAAGGCTTCATATGTCTGTTAACTGCACTAATGGTCACATGACATCACACAGGCTGAGATGTGTTGGCAATTTTCACAAAGAGTGAAGTTTAGGTTTGACTCAAAGGTCACTTGATTTGTCAGATGGCTGTAAAAAAAAAACAATGTGTCACCTCTTTCTAATGATGTTCAAAAATTGAGCAAAAGAATCCCGGATACAGGCGCTGTCATCTTGCACTCATGACACCATTTGTGGCTAAAGTCTGCACGGGAGGAATCAGTAGTGTTCCGCAGATGAAGTACTGAGATCCAGTGGTATAGATAGTCCAATCATGAGATAACACACTCCCTTGTAGTCAGCCTCAAATAAATAATCAAACTATATAATATAACTGATTATATTATGTTTTATAAACTTTATTTATTTATCATTTATTTATTTTATATGACTGGAAGTCTTTTACTCTAGCTCAGGCTATTCATGGGTCTTCCATAACTTGGCTTTCAGTGGGTTTAACTAGTGTGCTTTAATGCTGGCTTTTGCTGACATAAGTTGGCTTTGTATAATTGAGCAAAAAGTTTTTTGTTTGTTTGTTTGATTTAATTTTGTGTTTTCACCGCTTATAATGCAAGATAGTTTTAGATTCAACACAAACACGTATCAAGTGGTTGTAGCCTATTTGTCCCATCACTTTTCCCATTGCAGCAGCAGCTATCCACTCAGCCTGTCCATCTGACAAGATGTATTTAAAGAGCTTGTTTCTGACCCACAGAGGCTTTAGGCAGGCTTTGGGGACAGGCAGCAATTGGTGTCAAAGAGAGGCCAAACGGCAATGATTTATAGCCAGCAAGATTTGACTGGCGAGAAGCTGCTGCTGCCACAATTACCATTACTGCTAAACTCACACACTGACTGCATGTTATTCCATCGGCTGCTGCCACAGCCGTGTGTTCACGCTGACACACATGCACACACATGCAAACACACACACATACACACACACACACACTCTCTTTCCTCTTTTTTACAAGTGCTGTTCATGTTTAAGCGGTTGGGCCTCAGCGTCTTTGGCCTGCCTTGTCCAC
>JAQNCA010000030.1:19702044-19717498 GCA_029783725.1 Acanthurus tractus
AACATTTACATTAACTTGCCATTAATACCGCCTATGCCGACTTTTCAATTCCCGCTAAGTATGATCTTACACAGTAATTGCTGTTGCCTGTAAGACAAAAAGGCGAGGAAGTCCATGAGGATGACAAGAAGAAAATGTTGATGCTACTGTTAATTAAAAGAATAAAAGTGCACCAGGCTGTGTCTCAGAAAAAAAACAGCTTTGAGTAATAAAAATATAGCCAACAATCTCTTCCTCTCCTTCCTTTCAATTCAGTTTTGAATGCTATTACACAAGGTAATGGAGTTTGGGAATGGGAACTTCTTGATAGCTGTCAGAAAGAAAGAGAGAGCGGGCGGAGAGGGCCTTGTATTTCTTTCTTTTTTTTAATAAAACAACTAAGCTCAGCAGTCTGTATCCTATCTCAGCTATTGGATTGGATTATTTTACATTTTGATTGAAATGATGTCCGCGCCAGATAAAAGCACAGACCCCAGCTGTTGTAATTGAATCAGGGTGGAGTTGTTTATTCGGTTGATCTACAGCGGTGATTTGCTTGTCCTAACACCCAATGCATAAAAGATCCACTCTTGTTTAACACACTGCTGATTAGATCTGTTTAAAATGGCGAAACAAGAGGCGTCCGTGTCCAGAGATGGGCAGGCATAAAGATAATACATATAACGGCATCAGGAGAAGGGGGGAGGAATGGAGAGCAGCCGAGAAGAGAAAAGAGAAGAGAAAGGAGGATACAAAGGGGCCCCACGGTCCCTGGCACTCTTGATGGTGTGTGTATGCGTGTGTGCGTGTATGTGTGTGCGCACAAATGTCTGAGTGCTGTAGATGCACCATCTGCTTAACTTTCCATGTGTGACCAAAACTTTCAATAAATAAATTTCACATGGCATGGATGCCAGATGCACAGGCGGCCTTGGATGAAATTTAAATAACATCTAATAGGAAGTAAGAGTAAGTGTGCTTGTCCCCAACAGACTCCTCTGAGAATTTCAAATGGTTCTGAATTGAATAGTGCTAAGGCTAATGCAGGTCATGCTACAGAAGCAGATAAAAAAAAAAATGAATGCAATGTTTCCAATCAAGTTCATTTAATCCCAATAAACGAGCAATGAGACCAAAATCTTAAGTGTCAGATACAACTATTTCACATAATATTATACAGTATTAGTTTATACACATGATTTAGTGAATCTGATTTATGTGGACTGCTAAATGTGTGCTATACAATGGATGGTTGATCATCAAATAATGACTCTTATCACTTTGGTGTAGGATGCACATCCATCATGCTGAGAAAAAGGTGAAGTACGCCTCAGTGCGCACTGCATGCTGATTTCAATATTACTCCTTCAGGGACCACATATGAAAACATAATCTGCTTAGATTGTGATGTCCCTCATACAACAATAGCTATACCAAGGGCACGGGAAAAGTCCATGTGTTTACATTTTTTGCATATTGAATATGTGATAAGAGGCCTTCTTTTAGTTCAATATCAATATCAAATAACTGCAAGAAAGAGTTTCATTTTACCTCTGGGATGATTTCTGTCCCTCTGCTGAGGCTCGGAAAACAATGATAATGTATCAAATGTGATCTAGTATAGGCTATTTCTATCTAAAACAAATAAAACAAGGTGATTTTTAGACACGGCGTACATGCATATACTATTTACATGTTGATAAAAGTAAAGGAAGCAGTCTTACTTTGTAAATTGAGCTTGATAATATGCGAACTTCAGATAAATATGCCATGTAGAGTGCAGTCCAGTAGTAAAAAAAAGATGACAATATGTTAAGCCTGTTCATTGAAAAAAACATGTATTCCCGTTGTTCAGTCACAGCCAATAAACTACACTAAGATAACTTCAATGCAAGTTGGGTTATCATGAAATCCAGTTGCACATATTTAACGTAAAGTCTCATAATAAACTGCTCCAGTTTGGCACAAAGCAAAAAACACAACAGTATCAACGGTGAACTTTACTTGGGACACCAAACACTGTGTAATCTCTGACATTTACCGACATTCAGATTAGGCCAACATTTGTCAGAAAGCCTAACCTTTGTCCTTCCTTGTCTGTGTATTATCTGCATATTAAGCCTTTGCAGCTGACTCTATCACATCCAAAAAACACAGCTTTTGTAAAAGATGCAGATCATGTGTTTAATAATTTCCCATGTTTCAGGCTGCTATTGGGTCACCTCGCTATAATCAATCATCTCTATTAACTACCGTATCTCGTGCTCCGCCAGCCGCGACCCCAGGACATCTGAGCTCAGATTTTATCGCCACATGCACGCCACGTTTTACTTTCCCTGTCACCCCAGTGTTGCTTTACACCTCGTTCTTCTGACTGCTCATGTGGTATTTAAACATCCAGTTGTCTTGTGGTTGTTTCATTGGGGTGCTACAATTGCACATTTTGCCCTTTTGATAACCTGAATAACCTAAAACATTTCAGACACCTGAAATCCACATGGATAGCTGAAAACAGAGGCAAACAAGTGAAGCTTCCATATGTACTCAACTGACCACTGTCAAATCAATAAAAATACATAAATGCACAACATTTGGCATAAAAAAATACATAAATGTCATTACAAAAAAAGAAATTTTTAGTACTTGTTTTTAGTCTTATACTAGGTTTAAAATTGTTTCTGTTTTTTGAAGGCTCCAGTAAATTTTTAGCAGCGTTGTTATTCTACATACACTTATACTATACTGTTCCTAACATTAATACTCAGACAGCCGTTTCACCAAATAATAATAAATATACATTGAAATAATTTATTTGATTAGCTAAAAAGGCAAAACCCTAAAAGGCAGAATAGTCTCTTCCTTAGTACATGACTCACCACAGCAGCTTCTTTTATGTAAGACAAACTGCTGAGTTTAGCCTCCTTAAATATAGCACTTTATTTTAAATCAAGGCAAAGTTTATTCAAGCATAGCTTGGGTCTAATGTAAAGAAATATAATACATAAAAAAGTTTTGAAAGTGTTAAACTAATAATTTATAAGGATATTTTATCTTACCAAATATTTGGAAAAAATGTTACATGTTTTTTAACTTCACTATTTTGAAACAGGCATGATTAAAATAAAGGTTCTGTGTCCAGACCTATTAAAAATTCAAAATTCAATGATTTTTTTATTTGTCAACAGGGTTGTTCAAACTTTCATCTCATCTTATATGGCAGCTTGGCCAGAACTCCTTGGTGTCCTTTTTTTTAACTCCTTTTTTTAAATCAGGGGATGCCTCTTTAGTATCTGTTAGTGACACAAAGGGTTTTTAAGTGACTATGATGTAAATAAATCTGCAGCAATACTGAAAACAACTGTACAACTGTGGATTAGATTCTGGGGTTCATATACATCAGACTTTCAGCCAGTTTGAGTTCAACTAAAACAAATGTCAATAATCTAATCTAACCCTAAACCAAATTAACTTTCGGTTTATTTGTTTGGTTTTTTTTGTCTAAAACCAACTAAAGTAAGACATGTAAGACAGACTTAGTGGCAGGAAAACTAGGTGCTAACAGGTTACCCAAAGGGGTCCAAGAGGGTCCCGACCAAGCCACGGGATGTGATGAGTTGAAAGTGAGAATGTGTTTACAACTGCATGCATGTATAATAAGAGAAACATAGAACCTGAGACACTGTCCTTTATCTCTTTTTTATGTAAACTGCCTTTATGGCTTCATGACAAACATTTGTTTGTCATGCTAAAAAAAAAGCCAACTATATCAAAACTTGTAATACTGAGAGTCAAAGTACAAATAGACCTAAAAGTAAACATACGTCCTCTGCCTTTAGTAATTGTCTGGTTTACACTGTATAGACCACAGTCAGTACCAGTGCACATACTCACACTGCATTACTCAGACTGGTGTCTTAGATATTAACATCTGTCCACAACCGGAGGAAGAGAGAGAGAGCAGGAATGAATGAGACAGAAATGTTCACAGCTCATACACACCAGCGGTTTGACCTTTTCTCTCACTGTCGGCATCAACCCTTCAAACAATCTCTCTCTCTCTCTCCATCTCTCTCTCTCACACACACATACACATACACACACTTGGATAAGAAAAAAAACACGGTAGCAATAATGTGGAAATGTTAACAGCTTACAATTAAAAATGTGATTTATGTTCCGTGCAGCTGTTAAATGACACTGCGGCCCAACGATATCGATTTCCATATCATTAGCATAATAGTTTTATTGTGGTATAATTACTAAATAAAAAGGATCCTACCTGGCAAACCTTACTGCGTATCAGGGACTCTTAAACGAGCAAAATGTTGCCTCACACAAGTAACATGGGTCAATTGCAGCCGGGGATAGTCGGGGGTAATGATTAGATCATTAAAATTTAGTCTATGCTTCACAGAGCATAGAGAAAATTAACTTCCCCCCACCAAGCTCATTTTTCTGCTGAACATGAAATAATGATTTTCTGCCAGTATAATTACAAAGCTAACATCTGATAGAGTCAGCATCCAGGGGGGATTATCACATGCATGAGTATTAGACCTCATTACCAGCTTGACTGCAAAATTATTACATCTTGTAATTGGATGGCGAGATTTATACACAGATTGGGCCAGGGTTCCTCGGTAAGATTGTAATTACAGGCTTCGCTGGTTCGCTACTTATCACACAGTGTGCAGGAGGGAGGAGGGCTGAAAAACAAGCGGAGAAGAGGGAAAGGAAGGACCGTTTCATTAAGCAGGGCTACCCTATCAATGGCAAAATGGCGCGGTGGCCAGGCTGCGCGGACGGCTGGGGCGAGTGGGTAACATCTTCCCTCTCCTTTTCTATTTATGAGGCAAAACAGTGGAGGTGTTTGCAGAGGGGGTGGGCGTGAAAGGGGGGGGCATTTATTATTACCGGGGTTCCTCTCCCTGACAAATGGGATTTCATTTATTTAACCTCTGCTGATCTATTCCAGTGAAACGTATAAACAAGCCATCCGTTTTTTTACGACCGCCGCAGAATCAACGCCTCAATTATCTAAAGGCTAACTGAGTGTTAAAGTGAGCCATCTGCCAGTGGGAAGCCCATTGATTTAATTTGCCTTGTGGTTTACCCCCGATGCAACTGGGGCCCCACTTTGTGCCTATAGAAGAAGAGGCGACAGATACACATATCCCTCATTGAACTTGAGTTCAAAGAGAGTGGTCATGGGGTGTTTGTGTGCATACAGTTGTTGCCATGTCACTGCGCACTCTCCTGTTCCTCCTCACTGCGTACCGACATCCACTACACCTCATACTCTTCAGTGAGATACAAGTGAAAAGGAGAGATAGAGTGAGAGAGAAAGAGGAGTTAAGGGAAATCAATATCCGCGCTTAAATTTGACGAGGAGGATGCTGGGCTGCCGATGGAAGGGACACCTTTGTTCTCCTGTAGCCAACTAATCTCTGCCTGCATGCTGAATGAGTATTGACACACCATGTGTGTCTGTGTGTGTGCATGTGTGTGCATGTGTGTGTACTTGTTTGTGTGAATTTGTTATGTCTGTGTTGTTTGTGCATATATTTTCCTCAGGAGCTGATTGGATGGTATGTGAGAAGTGTTTTTAAGCATGTATTTATGTGTTTGTGTGTGCATGTGCATGTGTCTGTCTGTGTGTGTGCTTGTATGTGTGTATGTGCTTGCATCCTGGAGGGCTCCTTTGCAGCTAATTTTATAGTCGGCCCCACACACTAATCAGTGTGCCAGCAGTAATGGAGTTGTTATTGGAGTCCATTACAAAGACCCAGGATCAATGCTGGTATCAGTGTTCACAGATGCAGCTAGTTCACCCATACAGACACAGAGATTTAGAGGGGAATGTACGAGAATGTGTGTGTGCGTGTGTGTGTGTGTGTGTTTGTTTAAATACTTGTTCAGTCTGTGTAAAAAAAAATAAATAAACAAAAAAATCAGACCACAGGCTCAATGAAACCAAGAGGTCTGTCACTAATAAAGCTGTTATTATATCATTTTATTTCAGCAAAATTATATTAAATTAGACAATTAAATTAAATTAAATTAAATAAAGAGAGATATCAGATGCAAATGTAAAATTCAAAAGTCAGTTTTACTAAATAATTCTTCATGGGTGTCCTGTTGGTGTTGTGTTATGTTGAATTCATGCTTGAGCATGTTTGGATATTTTCCATGGCTGGTTTACAGCAGCATGGATACCAAACTCAGCCAGTAATCACCTGCTGCTCGCACCGTGAGTGTTATTGGCAAGCAGATGAGAGAAAATCCCTTCAAGTGACACTCAATCTCTTACTGAACAACAGCTAAAGAACACATGGTTTACTCTGTGAACCTGTGTATAGACTCACATGCATATGCACGCACTCAACCCACAAAGCCAAGTGCAGTAATCCTAACTGTTTTTTTTAACTTTTTTTTTTTGCCATTTGCATGCTTATTTTTACCTTGCCTTTTTTAGATATAAAATCTAAATCCAAATGCAAGTCTTTAGATTTTGTTATTTGAATGCTCAGACATATAATTTGTTATTCTCCATGCTTTATATGCATGAGAAATTTTCAACTTTATTCAATGAGACAACACATCCTTATTAACCCCCCACTTCTTCTTTTTCGCCTCTATCATTTACACTGGCATCTATCCCTAGCCCACCCCAACCCTTTACTTTGCCTCAATTATTTATCCTCCATCTACCCCTCCCTCTCTCCCTCCCTCCAAAGCATTTACTTCTCCCCCACTCTTCCTCCTCCAAAAGAGGGATCTTTTGCTCTGTCTTTGTATATTTTTTCTTTTTTCTTCCGACATCACATCTCCTCTTCTTCTTTTTTTTTAACTTTTTTTCACATCTTTCAGTCAAAGTCTCCCGCCTCCATTCTCCCTCCATCTCTGTTTCCCCAGAGTCGCTCATATGGTATTTAAGTGGAGTGGGGCCCATTAACCCTGCCAGCTTGTGTCTCTCCTCGTCTCCATTGATCAGAATGCACACTGGAGATATTTTATTACTGCTGGATGTGGGGGACTGACGCAACCATTTAAGCAACTCTTCATTTTTAGCCGTGATAGGTCGGTATCATCTGTGTAAATGTGTGTGTGTGCATGTGTGTATGTGTGAATGAATATAAGACTGGACACAGAATGAAGGGAAAGTTGTTCCCTGGGGAACCATCAGAGGGAATTATGAGAGCATTTAGCCGGCTTGAAATGGTTTTTGAAAGAGGGTTGTTTTGTTTTGTTTGCTAGTTTATCTCTTGATAAATTGTATCAGTCAATTTCAAGTGTTGTTTAAACCCATAGATGTTGCCATCTATTATTTTCTCTGCCTTCAAACACTGTGTTCGCATAAAACTAAATAGTTTTTTCTAATTGGCTATTTGTTGGACATTTTAGTACTGACTTGGAGTGAATAACAATAGCCTCAAAGACATTTTATCAAAAATCTGGTAAGAAAAATGGGAAGTTTGATATATAGATATTTTCGGATCAGAGCAGGGTTTGCTTGTACTCACATGATGCAGATTTGATTGTGATTATGCGGTACTTGTGGATAAGTTTCCAAAGGTTCATCTGGATACACAACTACAGCCTAAAAGAGCACTCGAATGTTGATCCAAACTTCGGGTATAACCAAACACAATCTGTTTCCATTTATTATTTGCAATCAAAATAAGCATACACTTGGATGCAACTTTATTCAGTGCAGAAATATAGTCTTCCGTCATTAATTAAAAATGACTTGAACAAAATGCTGGACACAACTCTCAGTATAATACAATACAATCACAATGTGTACTTTCCAAAACAGAGTTGAATCATTTCCTCTCTGAAAGTTTTGACAAAGACTGAGTTGTTTATTTTAGCATATCTTAGTTTGTTTTAATCGTAATTTTATTTTAATCGTAAATTTCCTGTATGCCTCCATAAAATATCCTGATCTTTTACAGTTTAAAGGTATGCTATGCTTTTGCACCAGAAGTGTAATACTGTCCATATCTCACATTTAAAAACCCAGATAAATCTCCAATCTCCACTCTTACACTATATCACTGCAGATGGATCCACGATGCCACTGACCAGGTTGGCATGTAGCATGTTTGGGCATAGTGGAAC
This sequence comes from Acanthurus tractus, assembly GCA_029783725.1. NCBI lineage: Eukaryota > Metazoa > Chordata > Actinopteri > Acanthuriformes > Acanthuridae > Acanthurus > Acanthurus tractus. Next base: position 19,710,148 of record JAQNCA010000030.1, read on the forward strand.
TAATGTTAACATCTGTACTTTTCGTGTTTCACAGTAGATGGCTGCAGCTGTACTAGAGAGAGGAAATGGCAATAGTGGAGACAGATGAATGAAGGGTGAGCAGAGAGACATCAGGAAAAGCTCTCCAGGTAAATGTCAAGGAGGCTCGAATCCAACTGTTCATAACTCTGCATAGATAAGATTCATCCATGGCTCTCCATAGCAATCCCATAGCTCACAGGGGCCTCTCCTTTTTGCTGTGATATGGGGGTGCTTCACCTCACCGCTTCTCTCTTTTTCTATCATGGTTATTCCATACCCTTTAGGCAGGATTGTACGATTGCGGAGTGGATGAGTCATGGAATAATTCTGGGTTGAAGCACCGTTCAATTATTAGATACTCTGGAGCAGCAGCTCTTCAGTAATATTCAGTATGTGCTCATATGCTGAAGGCCTGCTAATAGCAGAGGGGGTCATCCAAGGACATCACATCTTACTCTGTTACTGTAGAGAAACACTGAGATCATATATATAATTCAAGATCCAAGATGAAACATGTACCAAATAGCTATGTCTATATATGTACCCCAGATGTTGAGACTGAACCTGAGATCATATGGGCTGAAAAATGTACCTCGATAGCTCAGGTGCCAAAAACATCTGACTCCAACATAATTTTATTTTAGTCTTCTTTTGTCTGAGTATGAGCATTGGCATAAAAATGTTGATGCACTCGCAAGTTTTTATTGTTTAAATGTGTTAATACAAGTTAAATATTCAATCTCTATTGATTTGGCTTCATATTACCTCTTATTTCACATAAGTGCTGTGTTTTGTTTTCAGTCAAAGCTACTGTGGCTGCAGAGCCTCTTTTATTTTTATTCTTTCATTAATTTTTTCTATGACAGCTACTGAGATTGAAAGTGGGTGTGTAGTACTGTGAGCTACTTTGGGGACAAGAACAAATGAGGAGATAATGAAAGAAGTGAGCCTGGGGAGAAAAACCAAAACAGAGTCAATGAGTTTGTTCTGGTTTCTTCTTAGCTCAGCAGTTTTTTGGCGTCTGACTTTGATTTGATTCAACTTGAGGATAAATGTCAAATCGCAGGGATTTCTACTGTAAAAGTGCACACTGAGGAATGCACATGAGCAGAAACACATCTTGTGCAGGTAAGCTGGAGTGCGCACACACACAAACACGCACACACACATACATTCTAAGCTCTTAAGCCCTTATTACTTGCTGAGATACCAAAGAACTGTATTAGGTTTGAAAGCTAAAGGGAACAGTTTTGCAGAAAAAAAAAGCCTGATAGCATGATACACATTTGATTATGACGATTTCATTCAGCGTTAAAACCCACAAGTACATACCACAGCCTCTGCACAGTGGATTGTACTGCACAATCTGTGCACTGTACTGTGTTGCAGTTGTATTTCATTGTAATGTATTTTGTATAGCGCCATACAAAAGTGAGATCTCAATCACTCACACAGACCAGTGTTGCTGTTATTGCTGCTGACATCTACATGTTGACACATTGTCAGCAGGAATAGAGAGAGAGAGAGAGAAAGAGGAAGAGGGAGCGCATTGGCAGCGCAGTTGCACACAGAAAGAAAAAACTCCACTGGACGAGGAGTCGGCTCAGCACAAGGAGCTGGCCAATTATTTCTGAAATGGCAGGGGAGTTTTTGAAATGTGAGAATTTTTCCCTGGATATACACCGCAGACAGCGAATAAATGACAAGCACATAAACAAGACGTTCAACTGATGACTTTTTTTCCCCTTCCTTTTCCACACACACACACAACGGACAGAGTAGTGTTTCTGATATCAAAATTATTGACTCAAAAGCTCCGACTGTTCAGTGAAAGCATTCGTGTGTGTGTATGCGTGTGTCTTTGTGTGTGTGCTTAAGCCTCGGTGTGTGTTTGTGTGTGTCTGTTTGTGTGTGCACACAAATTCCATTCACTTAATGCAGCGATTTCAAAGGTTGGCCTGTGTATCGTAAGCCTGTGCTGTTTGACATTTGATTAAATAGCATTACTGCCAATCAGCAGAGCAAGATGCTGAGCGTCGGGTCACACAGGCTGCGGATTCCTTCCCTCACTGTTGAAAGGCTGCATATAATGAAGCCAAACAAAAATGTTTACAAGTCTGTGTTTGCAGTTTATGTCCACCGTCAACATAGTTTTACATGATAAAATGTGTCACCACCAGCTTTTTTTCCCCCTGCATGTCAATCACATGCAAGATGTTCTCAACAGGTTAAAGTTTAACACAAAAATGTGTTTTGCACTGTGTAAAAATTAAAAAGCATTTTTATGAATTAGCACCTTTGTTGGATACATCCATAAATGATCAGTTTACAAAGGTTCATAGTAGTTTTGAAAGAACACAGAATCCACAACAAAAACAAGAAAACCTTTCTCATACTAACAGGATGTTACTCTTCCCTCCTTTCATCTCTGCTTAATATGTATTTTTTAACAATCTGACAGTATTGTATTGTATTACATTTCAACTACTTTCATTGATGCTATAAGATGTTTGCACTCAGTAGTGTAATAAAACCCAATTTTTCATATTATTCTAATTGGTGTGGCTGTTTAACAAGTGAAAATATAAGTATTAGTATCTTAAAGTGTATCATTTAAGACACACATTTACAGCAATATTTAGATTGCTGTAAATTTGAAACTTCCAGTCGAATTGAAAGAAGCAGTCTCTGCTTTATATAAACTGCTTTACCACTCAAAACATAACACTTTTTTAATAATATATTGTGTGAGCACACAGTAGTTTCCATTCATTTTTGTATGGCATGTTTTTTTTTCTTTAGTTTCTCATTAGCAAAATCTTTAAAATGTACAGTATGAGAGGACAGAAACATGATACACAAAACCTTTGATAACACTGTCTAAAAAAATGAAGATGAAGCAAAACTGTCCCTTCAAAGATATTTTCCTCTGCATCTGACAAGATAAGCATTATTATACACATATTTACATTTTCAAATGTCTTTGAATTAAATATTTAACTTCTGTCTGACTGTTCCAGAAATAGATTATCTTTCTTCTTTCCCCTTACTAACTATTGGCAGCTTGATCAAGAGTTCAATATCAGACCCCCAGAAAAACAGCGGTATTTATTTGTTTTCGGGTCAAGCTTCTTCCACAATAAAAGGTTGACCTGTGACCCCTCTCTCCATTAATCAATGTAGAGATGAATAAATAAGTGGGATATGTGGCAGCTGGCCTTCCAACAAGCTGTCTACAACTGTCCAAACCACTTCAGAGTCATTTACCAAAGAGAGGCCTATAGATCAGCCAAATGGAGTTTGAAACCTAAAGAGTGACCGGGGGATTGGAGAGAGGAGGAGCACACCAATCTGCTGCTGGTGCAGGGGGGGTCTCACCGAGGAGGTGAGACATGGGGAGGACATGAGGGGAACGCTGGAAGACTGCATGGAGGACAGGAGAGGATTTGTAACAAGTAATCAGACAAGTAATCAGATAGTGGATAATATGTTGCTGTGGGTGGTCTGGAATGGCCAATGGACAAGGAGAGACTGGGTGACTGAAAGGACTTCTAAAGAGAAGCACAGGTGGTCTCTAAAGTGAGATTGAAAACTTTAAAGAGAAGAAAGATTTAATGCAACATTTTGTTCTCATTGCTGCATCTGACTTTAATATATTCTTTCATCGATCAGGTTGTTGTATCAAAAACAAGGAGAATTTGCAAAGTGTTCAAACTTTGTGGTGTAAGAATATGTAGAATTCACAAATACTGCCTGATGAATGGTTGTAATTGGCAGAGGTCACCTCACTGGTTGGCACTGCTGCCTCCCAAGAAAAGGTTCCTGTAAATGTTGATAATGAAAAAAATTGATGAATGGAAAGAGTGGAAAAGGAAAAGTGAGGACATGGATGGAGGCGACAGAGGAAAGGGAGTAACAGTGCGCTCGACTCCTTCCATTATTGATTATGAGCTGAGCCCACCAGAGGCACCAGATGTCAACCAGGCAGCTTAAGTTTCCACTGGCCTGTTTAAAGCTGCCAAAACTCATCTTCCTCACTCATCTTCTTCTGATTTCCCCTACTCTTTGCTACAATACATGATAATTATGTACCTAATAAAAACAATATTTTTCATTCAGTTATGCCTTTTAGAAAACACTTGTGTATCCAACAAATTTTCCACAACAAATACTTTATGAAAAGACAAGAAAAAAAAATTACTACATGGCCTTTTCAATCACTATGAGGAACTGCTGTTCATTAAAGTTTTTGGTAAGCCACAAAAATGTCAACACTGAATGTAAGTGTTTACTGGTATTTCACTTGTTTTTGGCCAAAAAAATCCATTCTAGTAATATACTATCTGCTTGTACTGAATAAAGTGCAAGAAAACTTTTTTTTTTTTTTAACTGAACCTTTTTAAGGCTATATAGGCACTGTAAACACATGGTGCTGTATATGAGAAGATGTCGGCCACAGCAGGAAAAATAAATAAAGTTTTATATTCAAAGCACAGATACTCTAAAAAACATACAGCACCAATGTTCCGAAAAGGTGACCAAAATCAACATTAAAAATTAACATTCCTAAAATCTAATTGAGTGCAAACATTGTGGGATCATTTATACTGTATGTGGGAGAGTAAATGTTTGTTCATCTCTGCCCTTCTTGATTAGGTTTCTGTGCTTCCACGGCATCCATGACTTGTTTGCATCAAGTATAGCTAGCACTTTTTTTTCCTAATTAACCCTAAGGTCTCAGAGTTATTAAAAAAACAAGAGATATTAAGTTCTGAAGCAGAATTGCTCTACTTGGGACCTGTTTCATTCATTTTTAGCATGAGTGGAGTGTTCTGAAGGACTTGGGTTGCCAGGTATTTGTAGTATACCACAACACATATCTCACACAGAAACTGTGAAACACCTGTTTGATTAGCATCACTTCAAAGAGAACAGGTACAAGAATGAGATTCACATGAAAATCCAGAGTGTTGACAGGTGGGTATGTAATACATGTATGTAGGAGATGAGTGTCATTTCATCAGAATTACCTCTCTAAAAAAACTTACATATTTCAAACTCTAAGTGCTAGTTCTTTTCTTTCAGATTTCTGCTAACAATTTTAAATTTCCAAAGTCAGTTTGCAAAGTTACAGCATCACCTCCTGGTCTGGCATGCATACATGTAGATCAATGTGCAGGAGGACTGTTGTCAAGACATTGTCATATTAACGCAGAACTTTTTTAACATGCAAAGAAAAAAAACTTATTCTTTAAAGCAAAACTGTTGTCATGTAAACGGTGAATTGGCTTCACGGTAATGTCCATCCACAATTTCACGTGCTGTTATTTTCACTATCACTTTTTTTCTCTCCCTCTCTTTCTCTCTCTGTGTCCCTCCATCTACTATTCATCCATTATTTCCAACGACCAAACTGATCTATTGCTAATCACTTACATTCAGTGAAATTCAGCACACATAAACTGACAGACAGCGAAGGAAGGGATGAAAAGACATTTGTGTCTCTCAGTGCCCATCTGTACTGGGCACTCCAAACACTTAAAGCCACAGGAGTTTGAGAAGAGTGGGAGAGTGTGTTTGTGTGTGTGTGCTTTTTCTCCGTATTTCATAAAAAGAATCTGTGGGATGCATCAGGAGTGTCCCAGTGACCTGATCCTGAACAAATGGAATAGTAACGCTCTGGATGGGAAACAAGAGCAGCCACATAATTCTATTTGAAGAGAAAATCAATTCAACACCAAAACACAGGTCGTCGATCCACCACACTGTGTCTCCACTGTGGTTGTATATGAAGTCGTTGTCCTACTGCGTGAGTGTGTGTATGTGTGTGTTGCTGCTGTCACTTTACAAAGTTACTTGTATGTTTTTCAGCAGTATTGGTACATGTGTCCCTCTCATTTATTTCACATTGCCTGTCTTCTCTTAGTTGCACTTATGTCACATGGTTCAAGTATAAATCTAACTGTTAGTATGAGACAGAGCAGAGTAATCTGTGTTGTCAAAGTGGAAAGCAAATGTTGGACTTGACCGCCTTTTTTCTTCATATTTTCTCCTATATTTTCTTCATTGGCACATGATGTGCCACTGAGCCTATATCATTAATGCAGAATAGTACTGTATGTGCATAATAGCCTTTTTTTTTAAATTTACCTCTTCACTCTTCCCCGTTTGATTTCTTCTTATGAATACTGCAGAAAAATAACCTACAGAGAAATATGGGGTGAGTTGTCTGTAATGGACAGCAGTGCCGAATTATATGTAGATAATATAACAGGTATATATAAATATAATGTTGCCCCCTCAAAAAAAGACGAAAGGGAAGAAAAGAAGTTAACTACTGACATATCTGCAGTTTGAATTAACAAAAGCAATAAAAACTTTTTTTCTATGACAGCCAATAGTAAAAAGTAAATACAGCTTGATTTTACCTTTGACTTTTGAATCTCTGAAGATTAAAATGAACAAGAAATACGTAAATGTTCAGTTATATTAAACTTAATCCACTTTATTCTAGTGCAACAAATCACTCTCTTTTGGATAAAAAAAAAGTTAATACGGTTTGTAACTTTTTAAAGTCATGCTGTTTTTTTGTTGTTGTTGTATTTAAACTGAAACAATGCCTAAGATTGAAGTGCTGATTTCTGGCTTTGATAATGTTCACAACTGTGACAGTGTAAGAATTTATACACTGCACTTTTAGACAGCGCAGCAGGACAATCAGAGAGCCACACATCCGATGAGGAAACTAAGAAAAAATACCAATAGCCTGCTTACACACTGCACTGTACAGGAAAATAAAGTGCTCTAAATACACACACCCATACAACTCACACACACTTAAATAGACAAGAAAGGAGGATTATTTTCAAACTTCACCTAACTCTTCTCCCTGTCTTCTGTCACCCTATTGATTTCCTGACGGAGGAATGAGAGGGGAGCATGCGACCTATTAAAGACCAGTGTCTGGTGTCTTAAAGGTTAACTAACTAATCAACAGTAATGGAAAAGAGTCAGACACTTTTACCTCAACACAAAAGCACACTCACACATGCGCATATACATGTTTGCACACACACATTTGCATTATGCTAAACTTATAATAAAATAATGTTACACCCCTCGCTTGTGTGTTTTTGTGTGTATTTATGTGCACAGTTGGTTTCTATTAACTTGCAGTAAAATCAAAACATTTTTTTCTCCTGCTTTAACAGCCTCATGCTGGGTGATTGTAAGTGAGAAAAATGATGTGAATGTGTGTTTGTGTGCATGTAGATTTACTTGTATGACTTTAAATGCAAGTGCAGGCATGTGTATTGCAACGGGTGTGTGT
>JAQNCA010000030.1:19740985-19761790 GCA_029783725.1 Acanthurus tractus
ATAGATAGATAGATAGATAGATAGATAGATAGATAGATAGATAGATAGATAGATAGATAGATAGATAGATAGATATGAAGTTTATGCAGAGAGGAGGGAGGTTCAGTCAAATGACATCCTATCAAGCATTTTAGGACGCACTGGGGTAATTACAAACCTTTAGAGACTCATTGCCTCAGGTGAAATTGAAGCATATTATTAGACCAAATAATTCTGTTGAAAATAGGTAATTATTACAAAATATATGAGGCAAACTATATTTTAAATGAATTATTTTATTTTGTTTTTGTTATTAATGAACTACTGCTTGCTGCAACTTGTTTCTCTGCTCAGTATCAAAATATTCTATACTAATTCATTTAAAATCAATTAGTTACTCATGTGATTAGCATCAGTGCGGAGGAATGATAAGAATGTGCTTAATTAGGCCTAATGCATTTAAAGTGATACATAGGTTTGCATATTCAAGACACTGATTGGCCTAATTGATTGATTGGGACCTCAGATTAATCTCCAGTACATCCTTTTTTAAAAAAAAAGTCCACCCTCCCTTCTTCCTCCTAGTAGATTTTCGTGTTTGAGTCTTCTTTCTGTTTTTTGTCGTCATCCTGAGAAAGAAAATTTCTCGCATATTAAAGTTACAGTCTGGTCATTTTTAGAGTGGGAAACTTCTGACGTCAGAGTCACCGCCGTTTAAAACAACCTGCCTCTGCTGCTGACGTCTTTTATACTACTTTTTTATAAGGCAAAAATATGTATCTGACAACAAAGTGATTATTCTAGAGAAAGAAAGTCCGACTTCATCTATCTATTTCCAAGAAAAAGGGGAGCTCGAAGATTTCCATTCTTTATTTTTTTTCTTTATTTATTTTTTTCCGTTGAGAGGCGTTTGAGTGGGGGGCATTTTACACAAATTAAACATGCTACTCTGCTTCGCCCTATAAGCATCCTAGGAGCCTGTGCTTACCAATCAATTGGTACAGTCAAACAGAGCCGCAGCCTGCGTGAGAGTGGAGACCTTCAGTCTCGCTTTATTTCTGGATATTGGGGGACCTCTCTGCCATGTCATATCCACAATTTGGATATCCCTACTCGTCTGCTCCACAAGTAAGTTCACGTAACTGCTTTTGTTTATTTAATACGTTGCATTTTTGTTGTCATATTGCAGCGATTGATTGTTTCATCGATTCAAGCGTGATCCTTTAACGCATTTTGGCAAACAATCAGGGAAGCTGTCACGGTCCTTTCGGGTATCGGAAAGGTGTTGCGTTACAGCCCGTGATACCTGTGCTCTTGTAGCGCTAGAATAAGGGTAAGAAGATGATAAAAAAGAAAAAAGTGGGGGGAGACCCTCGACCTCTTGTTCACTGATTTCTGCTAGATAATAGCCGCTCTGTAATGTCAACCATATGTTTATCTGCGCTGGAACACACATGGCAACTTGTTCTGCACACGCTGTGTGTGTTTTGCGCCTTAACCCAGCTGCTGTTTTGTTTTGGCTTTGAGCCATAAAAAAATCTTCCGGGCATTACTCTGGGTATTTCTGTGCGATGTTGGGAACACATGTATCTCTTTCTGGCGTATTTGTTTCTTTTAAAGCAAAGCTAATAATCGGCTCGTTTTGGACACGTTTTATGCGCACATTACAACAGGAATACGGGGCATTATTTATCATTAAATATCAGTCTTTACGTGCTATTTGATGTTTAGCTCGAGTTTGCATAGACTGTCATTCTTCCAGAAAATGGGTGAATAAGAAAAAGTTAATGGAAGTGATTTCCGAAGAAGTAAAATGATTTACTGTCAAAACTTTGTTTTTGAAGCTATGTTTATTTTGCGCAGAAGTAAGTGTGACAACCAGGTAGAATCCAGTTCAGTCTGACGATTTTTGTTATGCATTAAAAAGTTAGAAACTAACTTGATCAAAGTGGCCAAGATAAACATTTGATTTTGTTCCATTGTGTAATAAAAATAAAGCATACCAGCAACTTTTTAAACGATAAATTGTCTCTTGATCTTCACCCAGTTCCTGATGACAACCAACTCTCTGACGACTTGCTGCGAGTCCACCGGCAGATCCATAGCCGACTCCGGAGTAGCGGCGTCCGGGCAGACACCAGTCTACTGTCCCGTGTACGAGAGCCGGCTGCTGGCCACGGCGAGGCATGAACTCAGCTCAGCCGCAGCGCTGGGTGTGTACGGAAGCCCCTACACCGGCAGTCAAGGCTATGGGAATTACGTTACATACGGCACGGACGCCTCGGCTTTTTACTCGCTGGTAAGCCCTTCATCAGATCCCCCTTGGCATTGATTAATGGAGCCGCAGGGTGCTGATGCTTAAGCCAAGCGCACCTCTCATAGTTATGCTCCACACTATAAAATAGGCTACTGGCCTTTTAGTGTACGTGATTTATCTTCATATCATCCATCTAACCAACTTTTCTTTAGTAATTATTTTTTTTCAGCGAGGATCACTCTCTGCACCAATGTTTGCGTATAGATATGTATTTATTATAAAACATGGCAGGGAAAAGCAAAATTATTTCAATCATATTGAGACAGGCTGGTTTGCACAGGAAACAAGTTGACATTTGCAAAGTGCGAGGACTCAGAAAAATTGTATAGAAATTATTGAAATCTTCTTAAAAATTAATTCTCATATGTCTAAACAAAATACAGAATTCATGGGCCTATATGTTTTTTAAGTATCAAAATATCTTAAGACCTCACATTTGTGTTGAGAAAAATATTTAAAATGGTTAGATGATTTGGTGATGATTTGTTTCCTTAATATCTAATTTAACTAAGAAATCTTTCTGGAAGCCTTTCAGAATTTCACTTCAAGAAGTTTTAATTTGTAAAAACTTAATTTGAAAGCCTTGTTTTAACCATACAATCTGTAACACTTTCCTGTGGACTATTTATCGTTGACTTGTAGTTAGTATAGTTTTCAGCTTTTTGTTTTGCAGGGGGAAGATATTTTAATTTTTTAAATTCTGATGTACTGCAAAATAAACCATTGCCCTCTTAAATAATTTTAATGAACTCCCTATGCAAGCAACTTTTTTATAACTTTTTCAGCCCCAGATGAATCAATTACTGTATGAGAGCTGATTCTCTATTTGTTTCACTCATTAAAACTGTTGTCTTTTTGTATGATTGCAGGGCACATTCGATACTAAAGATGCCACAGCTTCTGCGCATGCGGGAATAACCCAGGCAACAGCCTACTATCCTTATGATCCTACCCTGGGACAGTATCAGTATGACAGGTATGTTATGTGTTTGACATCTTTGCATAACTTTCATGTGGTTTATTATAATACGGGAATGAAAAAGTTATGTGTACAGTTAAAATTGCATTAAATTTGAACTTGTGTTTTATAGTTTAAGTCCACTGTTGAACATGTTTGATGTTTTATATCAGCTGGGAAAAACAGGATATGCTAAAAAAAAAAAATTTGTAGACAAACACTGGCTGTCAAAGTACTGCTCGCTTGTTTAGGCTGAGTTTTCCAAGCATTAAATCAATCATTTCCCGAGAGGCCAAGGCCATTCTCATCACGTCTAGGGTGATCACCTTCATCTCATGACACATTTCTTTCCTGATGAGGTGATGTGCGTCAGAAGACTCATGCCCCTTTCACAAAGACATGAGGCCTCTGCAGTGCTGTGAAGAGCATGCCTGCCATATTGAAAGGTCTTCCCAATAATGAGATGACATCCAAATGAAGTCTGTGATGTGGTGAAAATATAGGGCATGGAAGAGTACACTACCGGATTGTGGAGACTGTGATCACTGTGTGCTCTCTGAATAGAACCAGCAATATTAAAGAAGCCAGCTCTAACAGAACCGCATGGCACAGCACAGAAAACACTCCCGCTTTCATGCTGTGTGTTAAATGATGAGCAAAGTGTCTTATTGATTAGCTTTAGAACAAAATCAGAGTTTATATAACCCAGCTTCCTTTACCAATCACTCTAACTTCAGTTTAAAGTACAAAAAGAGTCAGCAGGAATGCTAATAAGTGCACATGCAGCAAAAGGCCTGAGTCTTAGGCAAAACAAGATTAGCTGCACTCAGAAATACAAGCAGGCCTACAGCTGTACCACTCTGTCTGTGCCCGTCTTTCACCTGAGGGCTCATCATTACACTCAATAAAGCAATTTTACAGTCTATTTTATGTGCGAGGGAACAACACAGGCTGAAGAAAGGTGCAGCGCTCCTCTCCTTTTGATTCCCTTAGCAGTGCTTGACCTGCACTAAGCTATACGGAGCAATAAAGGCCTCATAAAAGTCTCCCCAGAGAGGACTTTTACAGCTCACTGCTGACTGAAGATCAACACTGTGCATTTTAAATGTAGGCCTCTGGTTAGCGAGGGTAAGGGAAGGAGTCATTGTCTGTGCTAAGAGTAGTCACAACGCGCTTAAATTTGAAATTATGTATACATATGCTTATAATCTAAATGCATTTGGGTTTATAACCACTTAAAATAAAATTTAATATGAGAGTAATTTTCAAATTTGCAAAAGATGCTCAAAGCAGGCTATACTTTGAGTACGGATGCAGACGCTGCAGAGGGATTGTCGGTCTCAGAAAAGTTAGATGCAATACAGCAACTCATGTCTTCCATCTTGTACAGTTTGCGGGTCTAGTGCATCTGTACCTGCTTCTCTCTTTTGCTTCCCAAATACTGTCTCTTAACTCGTGTTTTTAATGGCCCCTTTAATTTTCAGATTTTACACAATTCTTGCAGCAGTTACGAAAAGGACTGTCAGGCCTACAGAGCATCTTAGGCATAAATTAAAGCGTTGTCCAGGAAGCAGATGGCTCTTCTATGGTTTTTAGGAGGGAAAATTTCCAGGGCAACACATTCAAAATGTCACACAACCAGTTTCCCACATTCCATTTACCCTCTTGTAACCATTGATTGTGTTATTCTCATTAACAGATATGGTTCCATGGATGGAGGAACAAGGCGAAAGAACGCCACGCGTGAGACGACCAGCACGCTTAAGGCCTGGCTGCAGGAGCACAGGAAGAACCCGTATCCAACTAAAGGGGAGAAGATCATGCTGGCCATCATCACCAAGATGACCCTGACGCAGGTCTCCACCTGGTTCGCAAATGCCAGGAGGAGGCTCAAGAAGGAGAACAAGATGACATGGCCACCCAGAAACAAGGGCTCAGAGGAGAAGAGATATGACGATGATGAGGATGGGTCTCAGGAGGAGCAGATAAAAAGCGAGAACAATGAGGATGGTTAGTATCACTCAGTGATGTTCAGCAGAAATACACACCGTAAAGCTTTATGTTAAATTGTTTACAGAATATTTTATAAATCTTTTGTCTCAAAACCTGTGTATTTATTACATCTCAGTAACATGTTGTTGTCTTATTAACAAACTGTGTAAGTGCACATGACAAAGTGCCAAATGAGAGTGTCAAGCAAAAAGCCAGTTTTAGCAAAAAAAAACTAAAGACAAGTAAGAAAAAAAACCCTCAACTTTTCCTGCAGAAAGTACAATTGTTGTCATTCATCTTGAAAACGTAAAACGACTCTATTCCCTTTTCACCTGATGATTTTTCATATTGACATTTTTGTCTTCTGTGCAAAAATGTCTACTAGAATAAGATTTAATGAAAGCTACCAATTAAGGCAAAGTATTTGATTCTTTAAGAGCTCAAAAGCTTGCATGTTATTTTATGTTTAATATGATTTTAACAAGACTGAAAACTAGAACTAAGACTCAGGCCTTAGAATTTATTTAGTCATTCGATTCTAATAATGTGAACTACATTTGTGAGAATTTATATATTTGTAATTTCAAAAATAATACATTTTTCAACAGATCAAGCAGTTCCTACAAAACCTTTATCATGCAAACTACTTTTATGCCAAGGAATGTCTTTAGAAAGGCCTCAGTCAGTGTCACACAGGGACAGAGTGGAGGTTCAGACTATAATAATTTTAAGTTTATTCTTAAAGATCAGATTTTGTTTTGCACACTTAATAAGCTGATCCTAACTTGTTTTTCTGATTGTCCTAAATTATTTTAAATAATATTTAAAGAAATAAGTCAAGTGAGACACATGAGACTGATGTATTTTTTTTAGGTGAAACTTGATTATCATTAAACTTATTAGATTCAAATGGTTGCCATTTGATTACCTTTACCAAGCTGTAAAGAGGAATCCTTTAATGAAAGTGGAAGAGCTGTATTTTTACAGGTGATGCCACTGTCAGATCTGATGCCATATCGTGTGACACCACATCTCTCACTCACATGCCTGCTCTCCCCCTCTCTGTTCTCTTCCTCCCAGAGACCAGAAGTCGGCCTGATAAGGACCTCCAGTTGAGCGACTTGGACGATTTCGACACGCTGGAGTCTGAGAGCTCGGAGTGTGAGCTGAAGCACCGCTACCACATGAACACACACATGACAACGACAAGCGACTGCCCCAGCGAGCACCTCATCAAGGACACGTCTCTAAAAATCCCCATCCCTGTTTCTCTGGGAGGGGAGCAGGACTTGAGCAAAAGTTGCCTCAAAACGAACCCGGAGGATTTCCAACCGGACAGCAGACAGCAGGTAAAAGCGTGCTATAACCAACAGCAGCAGCAGCAGCAGCAACAAGGGCACCAGATTTTAGACGGCAAACCTCGGATCTGGTCTTTGGCCCAAACTGCGACGTCCCTGAACCAGACTGAGTACCCGTCCTGTATGCTGAGGTGCCAGCCGCCGCCCTCCTCCCTCAGCCCATCCCCCGCCGCTACCTCACCCGTGACCGGCCTGGACAACAGGCAGGACTCGCCAGTCACGACCCTGAGAAACTGGGTGGATGGGGTTTTCCACGACCCCTTGTTCAGGCACAGCACTTTGAGCCAGGCTCTGACCAGCACCACCGTCTCCTGGACCACGAACACCAAAGGCGCCATTCTGGAGGCAGAGAGGAGCGCGGCGGCCTTGCAGCAGCATCACGCCTCCTCCAAAGACAGTGCCATGACTTTCCCAAAAAGTATCAACAAACTTTTCTGTTCCTAACGAAACCAAATGACCCTTTTATTACAAAAAGAAAGAGACTTTTTGTGACGGACAAAAAGTGAGGTGGAAAAAGCCTATTTCGTCTCCATGATTCCCTCATTATGTTTTATTCGTTTATAAAAGCAATGGTAGATATATGCTGTTACATTGGCGTTACACAGGTGAAATATCCCGATCGGTATGGCTTATTTGATTTAACGCACGCACAAAACTTATCGAAATGTATAACTAAAAGTTTACATCTTGGGAAAAAAAATAGGCCTAAGGTTTACATGATTTTTTTTTTCCTTTATACCTTGTTTCTTTACTATGCGCATGCAAATGTAATTGAATATTATTTAGGTCTAAGCAGCTGAGTATCACTATAAAAAAGAAGAAAAGTCTCACAAATGCACAGCTCTCCAAGGAAGTGAGTGAGAGCGTCTCAACTTTGTTCACTGAAAATAAAAGCAGTCGGTTTCTGAAGAGCGCCTGTGATGTTGGCTTTATAGAGTTGCTGTCCGTGGTGCTGAAATACAGGGCCTCACATTACTGAATGCTTTGGACCTGCTTTTCCTCATTTAGGTTTATCTGATTTAGCCTTTTTTTTTAAAAAAAAATTAATATACAACTTTACCCAGTTCTTTATAAGCCCCAAATTACACGAATGAGCGGGGAGAAACATTTAAAGCGCATCTATCGCTCAATAAATCACCTCTTTCATTCAAATTATTTCTTAGCTCCTCAAAGAAGGCACAATGCAGCATTTCCCACCATACGTTATTTTTCAGAAAACATCCACTCTCATCTGGTGACAGCGTGAAAATGAGGCGGCTCAACCCTCGAGACGGAACAATATCAGTATCTAAGATCTGCCTCATTAATTCCCTCTAAACAGGCTGTAATTGGGATGTTCGCAGTCATATTTCATGTCAGGCTATTGATTTCCCCCCCTCTCTGCTCTCTGATAATATTATCGAAACATCTCAACACCGTCCATGATGCAGCTGTCAAAAGGGTAAGTTATTCGCCATACGTCCATTAATGGGTTCAAAACCGAGGCCCCCGCGAAATAATTTGAAGTGAAGAGTTTTCGTTTTGACACTAACCCCTCAATTTCCTCGAGGCCGGGGCCCTGCAGAAAACAGCCTGGATGCTGATTCCGACTCTGAAAAGTGAGAGGGCTTTGCGAGAGAGGGAGGGAGGGAGAGAGGGAGAGAAAGAGGGAGAGGGAGAGGCACTCACGTCGTCTAAAAGTGAAAAGGGCAAAGGAACTCGAATTAGTTGTTGTAGATAAAAGGGCAAAAAGAAAGGAGTCAAGGGTACTTGACAGTAATGGCGAAAGTGGAGCTCTCGGGGGACTCTGTCTGTCCTGTGAGAGGGGGGGAGATGGAGGGGGGGGGCTTTAGTGATGAATTTTAATGGGAAAAGCACATCTTCCCCCCCTTCTTGGAAGAAAGTGCTATGGTGGACAAAAGGGATTTTCTATAAATCGGAGTCAGGATGTATGTTTTTATTTGCTCTCTTAGCTCAGGAAAAGTCCTGCCTGCAGCATTTCGAAAAGCAAAGTTGACAGGACCGCAAAAGAAATCGGAGGGGAGACATGAGAAATGTTGCCGGGGAACAACTGACAAGTGCATTATGGGTTAATGAGTACTACTGTTTTATATGGCTTAATTTTTTTTTTTCATTCAAATTTCTTTGATATGGGCGCGTTTATTAGGCTACATCTAAAACTATGTGTTCAATTTTTCATGGCCACTGATAGAAAAATTAGGCCAGAGTTAAAGTCCCCACAGATAAGACAATATAGCCTCGACGTTTAATTAATTTAGCATGAAGACTGATTTTTATTAGACTTCCGAACCAAGTGGCTTTTTATTTGAGAGAAAGCGACAAGGAGAGAGAGAGAGAGAGAGAGAGAGAGAGAGAGAAACCAGCTACGACTAAATCATTCAGCCGTGGTAAATACGAACACACAGAGGGAGCAAGATGGTAAATTAACAGGAGCTTTCTACATAGAGACCAAATAAAACTGTAATCAGCGACGCGTTACTTTTCATTAAGCGGGCTTGACAGCAGCATATTCAGCCACTCCCGACACACACAGAGCAAGGTCCGGGCTGAAATAAACTGCTCTCAAACCGAGAGTCATAAGATAATTCCTTAAGCTCCATTAACAACTCTTAGCCGCAGGAAATGGGCTCCCCCTGAAAACATCTCCAAATCTAAAAGCTTTATCGACCTGGCAAACCTCAGCTGATGGCTTCTCTTTTTTTTCACCTCTCTCTCTCCCTCTCTTTTCACTCTCTCTCTCTCTCTATCTCTCTCTCTCTCTCTCTCTCTCTCTCTCACTCCCCTCCCTTTTTCTTTTTTTTCAACTTAAGGGACAGAAACGTCCAACTGAGGTAATAGACTTTGACACAACACATTAAATGGGAAATGAGAAAAGGGAGAAGAAAGGGCACTCTTAAACGCCTTCTAAACGTTACCAATTAGAGGTTTAAAACTTGAATAAGATGTAGGCCTTTGGCATATGCCTGACTGATGGGACATTTAACTGAGTACCTTCCCCACTTGGTAAAAGCGGCACGTAAGCGAGCGCAGTGTGTAGGCCCTGGTCCTCCTGTGAGGTAGCTGAGTCAAGGGATTCATACAAAGCTTGATCTCACTTTCTAAACCAGCAGTCATGCGCAACATGATTGTCTCAAGATATATATTTTTTATCCTCACAGTGGTTCCTCTGATATTCTAAAAGTTGCGAAACCCTTTTGGTACTCCTTCTCAGTGTCTTTACTTTTTTTTTCTTTTTTTTCATTTTTTTTTTTTTTAAACAAGCATCCTGTCAAACACACATGCTCTATTTCTAGCGGTTGAAAGGCCCACAAAAGCTGAAACAGAACAATCAGCAGCATGGAGCTTCCCCAGAGAGAGCGAGAGTCTGGGTCAGGTTAATACCACTGTGACCCTGAGCCATAAATATATTTACACATCATTACACATCAACATACACACACTCGAACTCTCACACACGGTCACACACAATCCCATTCAAATGTTTGCCGCACACGCGCATCAGGCTTAATTGAATATTTAATCTATTCATTGACTAACATTAATATGGTGAGAATAGCAGTAATGTGATCAAAGCTTAAATGAAAATATGAAGCATGACCTCACACAAAGAGCAGCACAGAGAGACCACACACAAACGCATGCACGCACACACAAGCAGAGGGCACAATGCTGTTATGGCCTGAACCCCCCCCCTTCAAGAATCAATGGAATGGCCTTTTATTCCAATTAAAATGAAACGCATTAGTATTAGAAAATATAAATTCAAAGCTACGATAAACAAAACAGCCTGTAGGTGTGTAATCATATCATTTCAAAAACATATTTATTTCTGAGGATTAAATTACATCTAAATGTCACTTGATGTGAATGTTTGGCATGGCTGATCTTAGCAAATGAATGTATTGATATAATGCAGACTAATACACTACAGTAGGTCACTGGAGGAGTTTGTGTGGGGAGTGATTGATAAGTTTTTGGCCTAAGGTAGAAGGACATGCATTGTACAGCTCTTTTTACATGCACATGGAATTCAGCTCTTTGAATGGTTATGCAGAAAGTTTTAAATGAGTGGCTTTTGTTGTTTTTCTGTTTTGGTTGATTGAGAATTTCGAGACAGTAAGGTCTGAGAGAATGAACAATATCAGCCTTTGTGCACTGATTCACTACCTCTTTCTCAGGGGCTTTCCTCAGAGGGTCTTCAAGAACATAGAAAATACACTAAGGGAGGGAGCCCTTTATAACAGAAAGGTAAAAAAGTGAGATGCTAAACTTAAACATGCTTGTGAGAGATGAATGTATGAAGACCAATGTTGTCCGTTCTCTTCACACCGTGTTGTGCTGACTTGCAGTTTCCAATTAACCAAAGCAGAAATACCATGGAAGTTGTTAAGTAAGTTAAAATGGATTTCTGCATAAATATACAGAGTTGAACTGCACATGCAGCTAACAAGCTAACAATCAGCTAAAAGCTAACAAGAGCTGTATAACTCAACTCTTTCTAACTAAGGCCAAAAACATATGAATCACCCCTTATAGAATTTAATAAAGAGAGAGACAAGACCAAAGTAGAGCACTTTACATAAAGGTAAAATTAGGATTTTGCAGCTCCAATAAGTTTCCAGTAGGTACGTTTCTTAAATTGTAGCAAGTATGCCCCTCCACAGCTGTCAGGATGTACAATATATTCCCCTCTACCTTTAAAACCTGATGCATCTCCTCTAATTCTTCATTTGCTGCCGTGAGATATGGCCTGTGTTTGTAATGTGTGTGTATCTGTGGCTTCACTCAGAGTTCTGCTGCCAGAAGAACATGTCCGGGATGTGCCTGTAGGCTGGCCTCTATCAGGCCTCTATCATCACCTCCCTGCAGTGGCTCCACAGGTCAAGAGGTTTCAGCCTGAGGGGCTTCGCTTTTCAGCAGCTCAGCCTGAGTGACTGAACTTTGAGTGTGCATCTTATAGATAGAAAATGCCACCCATATCAGTTACCATTTTTTTTATATGATATATTTCTACTTTTATGTGTAAAAGGACAAAAGCATGATATGTTCTGAAAAAAGCCTCTAAAAGCATTAAGAAAAATGGCAATTTTTTTTTTTTTTCCTTTTTCAATTAATGGTTAAAAATTAATGGTTGTTTGGTTGCTTCCTTTGCCTACTAGGAGTTGTAGTTCCCCAAAAAAGGTTCAGGTTTGTAGTCTCACACCCTCTTAAGGTCAGAGGAAAAGTCGAGTGCATTTAATCGTGGGTCATCATAACACACCTCAACTCCGTCCGACATGTTAGACTCACTTAAGCTCACCAGCAGATAACTTAGATTCTGTAAGCAGAGATCTGGGCTGGTCTCTCTCTGTTTATGAGGAGGAACTGTGGTTTTTATTTATAGCCTGGTGTAATCCCAGTATCTTTCAGGTTCATGTGATATCTCAACACAGTTGTGACACACGTATCCATAAAAAGGATATTCAGAATTACATAAAAATGGGTATTAATAATTTTAATTGGCATGTGTGCAATTGGGTGAAAGCTGCACTAAAACATAATGAAAGGTCAAAAAAATCCCACATGGCTACAGCATGAATAAGACTGAAATTATGTTCCTCTTCCCGTTACTTGCAGATCAAGATCTTAGTCCACTTTGCCACAGAACCTTGTAGTCATGATTGGTTTACTGTGATCACACTGTAAAGCTTAGCCTCTGCAAAATTAAACTAAGATCTATGTAAGTCAGCTGTCCTTAAGTCAGTCCTCAGTTTACTTACACACAAAAGAAGAGGAAGGAAAAAAACAATAGAAAATGAGTTGGATGTTGTTGTTTTTTTCTTCTACAGAACTGCTAAAGTCATGTAGACGTAATTGCTAAAGGTCAAAAGAGGCTGTGTTTTACCAACACATTTGTGTTTATCATTCAGGACAGATCAATACAATATTGTTGTTTTAAAGAACAAAAGCCAGGGGAGACTTAACACTGACCTTTGCTTCCATTTCCCATTGTGTTCAGGAGGTCCAACAAAACATACAAATGAGGCCCTCAGGTTTCTCTGGATATAAAAGGTTTCTAAAGTGCTGGCTGGGTGTTTAGCTGGGAAAAATATTGGATACTTTTCTTGTACAATAAATCACCTTTTAAAAAAAAGTCACAGAAGAAATTTGAAGGAAAAACAACATCTCGACTGTTGTTGTTCCAGACTCTAAAAACAGTTACTGGAGTACCGTATGACACAAAAGTTTTCACTAGAAGCTTGGTCACTAGCATGAAACGTTGTTATTAGGTATTTCCTTCAATTTCTATATCATATGTGTCACATTTATTTTTTTACACAACATATATGTGACTAGTGATACGCAATTAAAGGCATTTTAGCTTTGTTTGTGGTGAAAATATCAGAAATTTTAACCTAGACATCATCTTTTTCTGGTTCTAACCAAGTGGTCAACCACAGCATTGTCACAATATAAAAAATGAAAATGGAAACTCATAGAAATATAAAGATTTTACATAAATAAATGTGAACTTATATCTGTTGTTTACAAAAACTTAAAATACCAATAATTTCTGAACCTGAACTTTAACATCTGCACATTAGAAACAAGGAACAGCTTCTTTAAAATCTAATGTTTCATTGACAGTGAATCTACTGTTTGTAGATGAGCTGGTAGAATACAATGAGGTTGTAGAGTTTGCAGTACATACATGTACCTTAAGAGCTGCATAACTAATTTTGGACGAGGACACAATTCAATCAATAATACTGTTTCCGTTCGAAGTTTGCTTAAAAGTGCGTCTGAAAAAAGTGCTGCATCTGCTGGAAATAAAACCAAAATCAGTGCTGCTTGATTCTCCAAAACAACCAAGCCAAACATAATAAAACTACAATATAATGCCTGTAGTTTGGAGGGGAAGGTGCAGCAGACTGTTATTGTTTGCTGCATGGTGTTTGATGATTGTTGTTGGTAGCAATCTTATTATGTGCTTTAATGGAGAATAGTTTCCCCAGTGGTAGAAGTTATTTCACCATTTTCTCTTATGCAAATCGATATCACTTCTGCCAGCCTTTATGGTTTAGCACTATTCTTGTCAAACACACAACTTTTTCCGGAACTCATCTTTTTCATCATTCCTAACCATGATCTTTTTCTAAGATCACCTAAGCTAACCTGAACCATAGTTTATGTGTCATAACTGCAATCTTTTGCCGTGAACTGTGTACATTAAACTATACTCATTTACACACACATGAAGACACAAAATAAACTTTGACTCTGAATGCAGTTCAAGGTGTTGCCAAGTGGTCCAGTATTGACTTCCCAGTGACTGCAGCCCTAAATTTATGATGTTGCCTCATAGCAACCAAAAAAAAAACCTTTTTACATTTTTTTGTGCTTTAATGTTCAACAATGAGGTGTCTTGTTAGACTGTTTGCCAATTAGTTCTACAATAAATTATCTGTGGTCTTTTATCTGACTTGTTTTTCCCTTTAAGTGCTGCTTTGACCTTTGGAGTCTCATTATAGGGAAAAGTTTCTGAATTGGCGCTCGTATTATCTGAAAATTGTGTAATGGTGTCATCTGACTCAGTGTAATGCAGAAATCATTGCTTTCATTGAAGAATGTTTACTGTACAATGAAAGCTTTTTCACAGAGAACCTCCGAAAGTAAATTTCTTTTTTACTTTTTCTCTTATTCTATATGACTTACATCAAGCCAAGCCAGTAAAATCTACATTTACTGGTTCAATTACAGGTTGAGGGTGTTGTAATAATTACATCTACTTTGAAGGCGTCTCCCATCCATTCTTTAGTGGGTGCTGTTTGTCTTTGCTGACATGAAGTATCATCACTAGTGGATGTGCATAAGCACTACTTTTTTTATGGTGTGGCAAAAAGCACATGCACTACAACAATGTAATTATAAGAGAAACTCTGCATTTGATTTGGAGTTGAGCCTGATGTACAGGTCAAGGATACTGTGTCCTGTAGCATGAGCATGAACACAAGTGTAGCTTTGTGGTGACGCAAGGAAAAAGTTGTTGGTCTTGCACTGTATGTGGTGTGAAAACATTTGCAATTTAAAAGCTAAAATCCAGCAATTTTCCTCAGATTGCCTCTAAACAGGGAGCAGAGTTTTCTAAAGTATGGGGTTTGCCTTCAGGTGTTTTGCAGCAGTGAGAATGAAGGCAGAGAGGTTCCAAAATAGCACCTCTAACAAGTCCCGCAGAGAGAAGAAAAGAGACACCTTTGTGGGCCCGTTGCTCCTGGGCTACAACATGTAGTGTGACGACTCAGTAACTTCAACAGGTCGACTTTAGACTATTTGAAGAGTTTTGAGAGACAGCCTGGCCAACTGTGAGGATGTGCTCTGACGCGCCAGGTGATTCTCCGCCTGCCATGCGTCTCAATCAAGCCTAATGTCCGCTTTCCGGCTTCTCTATCTTTACTCTCCTCTCTCCTTCCTTTCTGCTTTTCCTTCAATCTCCCCTCTCCTCAGGTGGACGAAGAGGGGGATTCATTTTCCCTCTAAATTATGATGAGTCAGCCAAGCGATGGGCTTCCCACCTCTTTCAGAAATGACCTGTTTGACTCAACCTACAAGCAGCACTTTCTCTTGACAATCCAGAGGGAAAATGGGGAGACAGCTTCTTTGTTCGCAAGCTTGTAGCTGCACTGGACTGGTTGTGACTGAGTTTACAGTGTCCACAGGCTGTCAGGCTAACTGGGACTTTACGATGGACAAGGCTCCTGGTTTTCCATTCAGCGGAATATTTTGCAGGCGCTCTCAATTTCTGTTTTTGTACCTTATTTGACAGTTGACATTTCCCACTTAAAATTACCTCAGCACCAAAATACATGGATATCAATGCTAAAATACATTTCAGTTCTATATAAATGGAGACAATGTGACAAATGCTTTTTTAAGGCCTCCCCCTGGCTTTATGTCCTTCTAGGTATTGAAAGATTTAGAATACAACCTAAGTTTGTTACTCTTTTTTTTTTGAAAGTTATGAGATCCTTGATCACAACATTTATTATATATTTTTTTCTATGTATATGAGTCGGAAAAGTCCTAGGCATCTATCTACCTCCACAGTTTTAAGCTGGAGATAACACTTACTAACACTTAAAAAGGAGAGAGCAGCGGAAGTCAGTTTTTCCTGGGTCTGTTTGAGGGGTGTTGAGGTTCGCTCCTGCATAAGCAGTGTGTGGGACTGGTACAGTGGCTGCGGCTGACTGACCTGCCTGCTCATTAAGGCACTAGCGAGCCCATTTGGCCTGCTCCTGTAATGGGAGCCTGTACTGTGTCAGAAACACTTATTTGCTTCACAGCCATCACAGAACATTAACATTCACGACAGCCCGTCACATGAGGGGGGCAAGGGGGGTCAGAAGGGTGCCTGAGAGGGGTTGCTCACTGCCTTAGCCCAGTCACATACACACACACTCATACAAACACACAGAGGTGCACACACACGGATATGCACACAAGATTTGGGCATTTTGCACACACAGTAGATCTGCATTTCATACATGCACATCCACAATACACAAACAGAACACACCTAAAGTCACACACTCACAGCATACGCACACTAACCTTAGATAGTATGTAGGAACGACTGCACACACAAACACGGTTACACATGCACTTACACATTTTCATTCCCTTAGCACACTCTTTCAGAGATCACATGCACTATCTTTCAAACACACACACACACATACACACACTTCAAAACTCTGCTTTCTCTCACACACTCTAGGAAACATGCAATCAGCCCTCTAAGTAAAGGTCACATTTGCAATGCAGGTGACTCAAGCAGAAGGCAGCAGGTAATTGGCTGACGGGACGGGGAGCGCTAATACCTCGTCTCTGAGAGATAATGTGATGGATGGGAAATGCTTGGCATTGGGGTAATTAGATGTGTTTGGAGGAGACTAGACAGGGCCAGGGCCTCCACTTATGGAGAGTGGAAGTAAAGAGGGTGTTGGGGGGGGACGGCAGTTAAAGAGAGAGTAGTAAGGTTGAAGAGCAAGGGTCACACAAGGTCTCCACCAAATTTAAGAGATCAGCAGGCAGAAATAGAGAGAGAATGTTAAAGTAAGCTTAAACAGTTTGTGAGTTTTAAAATGAGATTTAAGAGAATATAATGGACTTCATATTGACTGCTGCCTCACCTTGAAGCCAAGGATCATCTTAAATGAAATTCAGCATAGCAGATTAATGTGTGATATGTTGCCATGGCTTTTTAAAAGTTAATATCTTTAAAAAATGCAGATAAGGGAAACAAAATCATATAACTGGGAAAGAATGAGAAGAGAAAAGACCTTGTGACACAACTGATGTCTATAGAAATTTCTGTATGTATTATTTTGCATTCATTAAGCTTATAGCTTCTTGGAAGAGACTAATGTTGTATGACAGAAGGTTATTAGACGCATGCATCTCAATGTGGCATCTTGGCCACTGTATTAACATGCTCATTTAGATACTGTACTATTGATAGCTCAAATAGACCTTGTGAAAATCAATTTAAGTAAGACTGAAATTTGCTGTTCAAACAGTAGAAAAGCCCACATGATGAAATGAGAAAAAGGGTGAGAGGGAAAGGAGGGAAAAAGACGAGTGCAAAGCGTTCTAATTGAAGTGGGCCAGCTGTGGTGGGGTGAAACCCTTTAAGACACATGCATTATTTACATAGTGTGTGTAGCTGTGTAGGCCTGCGTGTGTGTGTCTGTGTGAGACACCCTGTCTGCATCGCACCTCCTTTGGTGAAGGCGTATATTCTATCACAGGGCATCCAAGTGGAAAGAAAGACTCAGCCATTCTCCATATAGACTATATACAAAGTCAAAGGGAGGAGGGCAGAAATGGAAATGCTGTCACTGACACTGTTCATGAGCAGAACCAGAGAGGAGGAATTAAAAGTACTTGTGAGAACTACATCAACTACGAGATACAAAAAAAGGGAAGCTTTATTATATTTCTGATCACAAATTTAAACTATCATAAAAATAAAAAAGGAATTACCGGTTTTAATGTTTACAAAATTTTATCTATGTTTCAGCAATAGAATGGAAACACAAAAAATGTAGAATATAGTCTCATTACAGATTACAATGACAAAAAAGTAAGGAATATTTTTGTTTTGGCTTAATCCTCATACTCTCTCCTCCTCTTCTGTAATTTCTTCCTCTACAGCCTCTCCTCTCCTCTCCTCTCCCCTTCTCTCCCCTCACCCAGCAGGTTATTGCCTCTGTGTGCAAATAAGATTAGTAGGTTGTATTTTCTCAGGTCTCTGCATTGAAACAGTAAGCCTGGCTGTGTATATAATTAGAGAGAGATTATGGCAAGGCCACTGCCAGCGACCACGGCCAGCTGACATTTGGTGTGTGCATGTGTGTATACGTGTGTGTGAACTGGCTGCGGTTGTTGTGCAGTGGCCTCACTATAATCTCTGTGTAATTGTAAGCGTGTGTGTGTGTGCCTGTGTGTCTGTGTGTGTGTACAGGACCACAGGTGATGTTTGAAGTGTAGCAGGGCCAGGAACTCGGGAACTAAAGTGCCAACAATATGGTGTCTGTAAAGTGTAAAGTTTTATGTGGGCTGCAATTCACCTCCTGATTATAGTTATAGAATGACTGATTAATTATAATAGACATCTTAGGGCTCCCTTTCCATGATAAAACTGTGTTCATTCACTTGTCAGTGCTTGCCCTTTGTTCCCCCAAGCCTCAACTCCCAGTGTAAACATGCACCCCTGTGAACTTGGCAGATGTCTGTAGCCGGTATCTATCCTCCTGATGGCCCGAGTGTTTGACTTTGACGCCATCGATATCCTGTTTATTCAGTCCGCATAGGAATAATCACTTCAGTAAATGTGTGATACTTTGCAGGATTTATAGGTTTATAGGTCAGAACTGTTTCCAAACACGCTGACTTGTGGGGGGTTTCGAATTTCAGACCACATCATCACTTCCAGTGCAAAAAGTAAGCAAAGTAAAAAGTCTAAAGAAAGCGGAAAAATGAAGAATTACAAGGTAAAGTGAAAAGAAGGCCAACACACAAAAAAGACACAACTTTAATTTTATATTGATATTTCACTGTATTTACTTGAAATGTAAGATTTTTTAACTAATACATACACTTTTTTTATATATATGTGTGTGTATGTATGTCTCAGAAAACTAACAGGCCATATAACTGTAACTGCAGCTCAATCAAAAGTAAGTTGCATAAATAATGGGCCACACATCTGGCGGTATGCAGGAAGTTTTGGCAAAACATCTTTTCATTTAAGGGTTAAATTCCAAACAAAAGAATTTAAAAAGCACAAACCTCCTCATTCATTAAACACTCGACAAAACCACCACTGACAAAGATTCGGAGACAATGCTCCTCTCTTCTCCCTTGTTTTCCATCTGCTTCCCATCACTCCATGTTGCCTGAAAGTTACTAAATAATAGAAGAATTATGGGTATTTTATTCAGCCATTTTTCACGCACAGTTTCACACAAATTTGCGCTCAGAGCGCTTTTCTAACTGACTGAAGAATCTTCATAGTGGTTTGCTGTTGCCTCCTCTAATAGACGCCTAACAGCTCCCCACTTTCACCTCTCGCAATTAGTTTTCATTGAATGCTATTGATTTCTATCCCCTTTCAATTGCATACACAAAAGTCAACCCTATAGATGTTTGTAGTCATTAGGAGATGCTCTTTGTGTCCTCTCCAATACTAATTATGTGTGGCTGCTGGTGTTTGTTATCCTCCCTGGATGAATGAAAAAAAAAAAAACTCCAAGAGGAAAAAAACATAGAATCACTACATGCACCAGTGGACATCTGGGGTCCTGTCGCGTGTGTGTATGTGTGTGTATGTGAGCGAATGTCTGAGCGCATGGCTATCCTGCCACTGTGAAGCCTATGGAGAATACACCCTAATAAAATAAATATGACTTGGATAAAGAAAAAAGTAGAACGTGTTTGTCCCTTGGCACGTCTCTCTCCGAGTGTGTAATGCATTGTGTTTTCTATGTGGCCTGGCATTTCTCCTGCACTGTTAAAGGATCCCAGAAATGTCTTTGTTGTATTTTATTTTAAGTAAATCCAGACGATAAATTGATTTTTCCTTTAAACAGAATTGGGGATTTATACTGAAATCTGTTTGAAGGTGAAATAGACAGGAAAGGAAAAGAGGAGAGGTGGAAAACAAATTATTTTGGCAATGCAATAAAGTGCATTTCTTTTGTTGATATAATGGATTTATTTTTGCAAAAAAGGAAGTGAAGAAGTTAAGGTGCTATTTTTATAATTATGGGCATTTAATGGTTTTTCGCCATTTACATAAACATCTTAAATTAAATATTTTGTCCTTATTTAGATTTTTTTTTATTTCACCCACTTCATTGCTCATCTAAGCAAAATGTTGCAGATTAGAGAGTAAAAGGTTGCACAGGTCTCTGTGTTTGAACTAACCTCTGTCCTATTTACACATCCTCTAAACAGGAATGCCATGCATATGTACAGAACAGATTTGGCTAGCATCTCTAAGTTGAATCATTATGCCCTTTCCTCTGCATGGCAGCAGTTCAATGATAGCTCTGAACCGTGAGAGGGTTTTTTATGGCATAGACGTGTAGAGGTTGATGCTGTAGATCTCGAAGAGTCAATCTTTAGTGTTTTACACCAGAGTATAAACATTTTTGAATTATTTCTCTTGTAAAACAAAATCAAAAGTTATAAGTCATACAAGGAAATTCTAGCTTTCCAAAGTCCAGGTCAAACAAGCTTTGGAAACAGTCAAAGTTTACTGAAATCAATCGATTTGCATTTCAGGCATACAGTCATGCCTTGCTTGGTAAATCCACATCACATTTTAACATTTCTGAATTTGACATGCAAATATGCACCATTAACCATTACTAAACAGTGTTGACATTTGAGGGACTGGATAAACTGGGGTCATTTAATATTTTAGGAAGGGACAGTTTTGTTTTGTATGTTTTTGTTATTAAATGCATCAATTGTTCGCCCATTTGTTAGACCTCCAACTAGAAATTTAAGAAAAAAAAGGATCCCTTTTGGTTTTAGTTGTAGTCTGGGCGGACAGAGGGAGACACTAATGGAAAAAAATGATCCAAAGGATCCTTTTCCTCATTGCTTTTATTTTACTGTAGACATTTCTGCAGCTCAGCAACCAGCCCTCTGCT
>JAQNCA010000030.1:19807762-19830641 GCA_029783725.1 Acanthurus tractus
AAGATGATATCTGCTCTCATGTCATTACAATACCTTATGGCCCATAATATATTTTCTGTGGGGTTTTTTTGTTTTTGTTTTTACTAACGCATTGATAGGAAAAAAAATTAAGTTAGACTCGATGATGGCTCAAAACTTCATAAACTTAAATCAAACTGAGGCTGGAATATGCAGTGTCGGATCTGTGTCTTTATCCCTTTTTCTTTTCTCTTTCTTGAATCTCTTACAGATTGCATTCATGACAGTCACACTGTTCCCCATCCGTCTGCTCATAGCTGCATTCATGATGCTGCTGGCTTGGCCTTTTGCATTCATAACCTCAGTGGGACGATCAGAGACCACCGTTGAACCCCAGTGCCTCTGGAGGAGGTTGGTGCTTTGTTATTAATGTGTATCTGTTTGATTGTTTAAAGATTAATTTAGTATTGCAAGAGGAACTCTAAATTCAAAAAGATTAATATTAACTTTCTCATTTCATTTGGGGTCACTTTCTAGCTCTTAATTGCTCTCCTCTTTAATTTTTGTCCCAAATAAAGACCAAAAAACTCTGCCACGAGTTTTTGAAAATTTTGCAGTCAGTTATCCCACAAATCTATTTATGCATCTATTCTAATATCCAGTGTTGAAGATTTATCCTCATTTGCAGTTCTAATAAAAATTGCCCCCCATGCCTGCATGCATCTCATTTTTAGACTGATGGACAT
Source organism: Acanthurus tractus (assembly GCA_029783725.1). NCBI lineage: Eukaryota > Metazoa > Chordata > Actinopteri > Acanthuriformes > Acanthuridae > Acanthurus > Acanthurus tractus. Next base: position 19,808,467 of record JAQNCA010000030.1, read on the forward strand.
AATTCTGAAGGTCATCATGCGGGTCATGTGGTTTGCCGGAGGTTTTCATTGGATGACTGTAAAAGGACGAAGGGCACTGCCTACAGAAGCGCCCATCCTCACCCTGGCACCCCACTCTACGTACTTTGATGCCATCCCAGTCACCATGACAATGGCCTCAATTGTCATGAAGGCCGAGAGCAAGGATATACCTCTTTGGGGCAGTAAGTAACCAAGAATTTTAGTATTAATTTCTCTATTACCTCTAAGGCTATGGTCAGTATCAAGAGGATGAGAACATTTGATCCAAGGACTCGATCTGATCTAAGGACTTCTATTTGATGGAATACAAAAACTATAGACATTGTTATTACCCAAAGTTGTTTTCCACTTGTGGGATACAGGGAAGGATAAAGACATACAGAATGCACCTTGTATTGTGATGTGCTGTGAGGCCGGCAAAGCCACTCAGTAAATGTCAAGTCAAGACATTGTTTATGATTTCGAAAATGCGTAAGGAAAGAGAGGAAATGGCCCAGTTTACTTAATAGAACTCTTTACATGAGTTGAAGCACAGCTTGGCTAATTTCCTAAATTGTGGCATACCAGGAAATGTGTAATGTCACAAAAAAGAACTACAAAGTCATTGCTGCAGTGGAAGCAGAAGTTATTTCCATAGTACGACATTTTATTTGTCGGCTATGACTCAGCAGTATAATTCAGTAAAACATTCTGATTTTCCTGTCCTTACCTCTGCAGTGTTGTGATATTGTCCTGATGACACTGTTAAACTCAAATGTTCCTTTCTAGGTTAATGATCAAACTTGGCCTGAGGAAGAAAATAACTGAAGAGTAATTCACAACATCCTCAAAATAATGGCCCATTGGTTCATATTTGAACCTGAGTTAGAAATGTTTTTCCCCCTCAAAGAAACACAATAAAAATGCAACAGATTAAAATATTACAGAGAAACACAAGCACCCACATACACACTTAGCTTGCACCTTTATCAGATAGAATACAAATAAAGCAAACATTTTACTGAGTTCTTTACATATTTCTTTCAGGTGAAGTCCACATTTTCACCTTTCTTTCACCCCTGTATATTTTCTAGAGCTGATATAGCCTTAAAATTACAAGCTTACGAACCCATGTTTTCAATGATGAAGCATCCACAGTTCCCTAACATAGTGTACTACTTGAATTAGTGTTTTGGTGTTCGTATACTTTGGCTGAATTCCAAGGCTACAGACGTTTACATGTAAAGGAAATTTGGTACTCAACATCTAATAAGAAGATTTTAATTATTAGTTATTTGAAGTTATTTAAACTTTGTGTTTGTTGTTCGTTTTTGCACTTTTTTACCAAGCTCAATTCCAGTCTACAGTGTTATGTTGTCCATGCTTCCGTTTTACTAGCCTCCCCTGAATCTGGTGTTGAGTCACCTCTACATTACCATTATGCTTGAATATTTAGATATGCGTTTCACTTACTTTTTCAAAGGAATAAGTGAACATCCCTATGTCAGTGGTGGCATTTTGGCTTAGTGACAGGAAGTCTACCTGAACTTCATGGTTCCTGTATATTTTGTTTCAGCTGGAATTTCTAGCTCTAGCTCAACTGTCAATTGTAACACATGTTTTTATATTTTGGGGGTTTTTTTTGGGAGGGTGGGGTCTTTTGGATATCCCACCAAGCAGCAGCAGGACCAGAATGCAGAGGTCATGTAGGCCTTGCTCACACTCCAGTATAACAGTAGTAACAGTAGATCCTATTAACTAGCTTGCATGTTACTTGACCTTTCTAGTTGCCAGTTTAGGTATTTGTTCTTATGTGCTTGGCAACAGGACATGCAGTAAAAGGCCTTACTGTGTGTTATTTTAGTCTTTCCGTCTCCTTCTCCTCCTCCTGCCCCGCCTAAGTCAGTAATTAGCCACTTTATTACATCCAGGCTGAATGGAGCTTGTCAAGTTCCTGCAGCATGATATGCTTGTACTGCAAGACCGAGACACATGTGCTCATTGGCAAATTGTCATTGTCAACAACATACAATCAACCAAGAGGAAGATACAGACTGGAAACATCTTATACTTTATTTTTGGTGTGTCTACTTAAGGTACACTATGTTGAAAGGTTATAAACCAATGTGTCTTTTCAGCTTAAGTACACATTATGTAATTTCTGCCACAAGAGGATCCTTAGTTAAAGCAATAAAAAAGACGAGCTAAATGCATTAAATGTGTGGGTTTTTGAGATTGTTTAATGTCATTGTAGATGAAAATCTATTTGACTGACTCTGGTAGAAATGCTCTTAAACCAGGTTATAGTTTTTTACATATTAGGTTAAGTCATACTGCCTTAAATCATGTTTATTGACTTCCTTCTTTACTCTTATTGGGTGGTGTTAATAACAGCCAACCCAATGACAGGCACAGTACCCTTGAAAAAAAATTTTCATATATCTCCGGGCATGAACATTGATTGCATGTTAAAGTTTGACCTGTCTTGTCAGACTTGCAGTAGGAACGGGGCAGCAATGCCTGGCCAAGCAGGTGGAATCCAGAATAAGCATTAAGACCTGATCAGCCACAGTGACGTGTGTGTAGAGTCTCTCGGTACGAGCTCCAGCCCTAATCCTTTCCTGTCAGCAGACAGCGCACAAAGGGAATCAGTTTCTTCTCCTCATGGCCTCACTCTCCTCTTTCTTCATCTTGTGCTATTCCCACTCTCCTGAACCTGCTGTCACTCTCTCTTTTTTAACAGTCCTTCTCAAGGCTTTTGGTAATTTTTGAATTTGTTGATAAAGATGTGATGTAGAGGGAAAAACACTGCCAGAGTCTACATAAGCCCTTTAGTATTATCCAGAATATTTAAACCCACTGTTCATCTGATCACAGTTCCTTTTTTATTTCCCTTTGCAATTTGCCTTTTTAGCTAAAAATGTGAAAGATGTCCTCTATCAGTTTCTTGTAAATTGTTTACCATGCAGGTGTCATTAGCTGAGTTCTCTCGTAGTGCAACTTTGTGTTCACTCCAGCACTCTCACTCTTGCCTGACTTAGTTTGACACAGTATAATGGCTTTGCTATGAGAATTGAAACTAACAGTTGCAGCAGTGAGAAAAAACATTAATCAAACTGCCTAATTGCTCTTCAAAAAAAGAGAAGTTACACAGTACCGCAGTGAGATGACTATTGAATGTTTGTGGGGTTTTTTGGTCAAACACAGCAATTGTGTTTTGCTATGAAATTGTCTGTTCAAGGTTTATGTAAAGACATACAAAGCTTTGCCTTATTAGGGTCAGAGTTTAAATGTCAAATCAAGAAGGGAAGTCAGAACTATTTGCATTTGTGATCAACATGTGAGAGTCATCTGATATATGCAACTACCTTCAAGGAATATGTGATCGTGTGTCAGAAACAGAGGATACATCATTTATTAAAAACGCTGTTTTAATGACGTTTTTCCTCACATGATGGAGTTAGGTTTCTTCATCCCTCCCACCCTTTGTGAAAGATGTAGTTGCTTAAGGCCTTCTCCTTACAAACATGCTGACTTGGCTTGACTCAGTTTGATCTGGCATATCAGACCAGCATGGAAGGGATTTCTGTTTCAATTGAAAGAGGGCTACCAGCATGAAGGTGTTTCTTTTTCCAAGAACGCATTTGTCTTGAGTCAGTTGTTTTTTTGCTGTAAGTGTTTTCCTATCACAGAGCATAGCAGGTAGAAGAAGTGATTTACTTGTTGTAGGTGTGCTGTTTGAAGGGGCAGTGAGAGTCAGATGTCTGCTACTCTCTTTCAAAATCTCAGACTGTCTCTGGTTGTACTTGTCTGCTGCAGCAACAATCATGTCCTATATATTCTTTACAATAAAAGTTCCCCTTTATGTCTTATTTACAATCTTCAATCATAAAGCAGTAAAATCAGGAGTGTGGATTTCATCAGCAGGTACTTAGACCACTTCTGCTCAGCTGAAAGTAAACATGATTGAAAAAGTAAAACAAATCAAAAATCTAATAAATACACAGGGATCCAGAAGAGAAACTGGACCTCAAATCACAAAGATCAAGTTAAAAGCTATGAAACTACTGAGAGATGAACGCATAGACTGTGAAAAATGTCTTCCAGAAGTGTCCTATGCAGACATTATTAAAGGAGAAGCTTGTTTGTCTGGGAGAAGTAGCCCAATCTTGAGCATAGCTAGGCACAATTTGATGTGTTAAAACCGCTAATGTAATGCCAATCAGTGCAGTATAGTCGGACTTGCAGTATGGTCCAAAGTGTCAGTGGAAAAGTTTTACTTGTTAACAGGCCCTTTATGTTATCCTATACAATTTCCATAGAAAAATATTGCCTGTGGGTGTCACATCTTGCCTCTTCTCTTTCCAGTATTTAAAGAATAATGTTAAGCTGAAGCTGAAGAAAAAAAGGGTTATGGCTAATGCTTTGCCCTTTCCAGCAGTAGTTCCTAGTTATTATTTGGAGAAGAGGCTTTATTCAACATCTTTTTACATTTCTGTGAATGTCACATTAACACAGAGTGTTTCCGTACAGTCACACTCTTCCACTTTGTAGCTCTGTCAAGGAGTGATTTGGATTTAAGTGCTTTGTTTAAGGACACCATTAGTGCAGTGGCTGATGTAAAGAGGACCTTGGCTCTCCTCCCTCACTGGCTTTTTTTTTGCCAATACAGAGAAGTGTTTGTGCTCTGAATGATTCAGATTGTTTTCATGTTAAGATCATATTTCTCACAGCAAAAGTATATATTGTTTGAGGCAATTCAGTGTTATCTGTATTATCTGCTTAAGTGAAAAGGGTTGAGTATTTCCCTTCCACTCCACTGAACCGCTAACTGATCAATAGGAGACACAGATCATACAAAGCAGCTTCTGTTGCTCAGGTGCAAAAGGAAATTTAACTGCTTCTGTATTCATTTGTATTTTCTCTCTTCTTCTTCTGCTCGCTTCTAGCTTTGATTAAGTTCATCAGGCCGGTGTTTGTATCACGGTCAGACCAGGATTCCAGGAAGAAGACTGTGGAGGAGATCAAACGCAGAGCTCACTCAGGAGGAGAATGGCCTCAGGTAAAGGAATAACAATTCTTGTTCACAATCCTTGTCCCTTTTTTTTTATCCTAAGTTGAGCAGAGGCCAACTGTGTCAAGCAGCAATCATCTAAGACATTTTTAAACCTTGAGATACTGACTAGTTTTTATGAAACAAAGTAAAATGAAAATAAACTTTTAATTTTTGTTTAATAAACTATAAATATATTTAAATTAAAAGTGGAATTTTATCAGTAAAATCCAGTGCTGTGGAAAACATTTAAAAACTATCTGCCCATCAAACAGCAACTCATAATCAAACAGAAAGCCAACAAACATTTAGTATTGTAACATTCTCAAAATGCTGTTTAGGATATGAAAGCTTTAACATGTGATCTATTCCTTTTTTTTCTAAAGATCATGATTTTTCCTGAGGGAACGTGCACCAATAGATCCTGCCTCATCACCTTTAAACCAGGTAAGGCTTCTACTATCATCATTTTCTTCCTATTCTGCTGTCCTCTCTTTCCTTGTCCTTTGAAGTCACACTGCCTGCTGTTTACTCATGGCATACACTATTATACTTCATACTCCCCAAGTTCAAATGTAATGACTTACTATTTAATAAAATTACTCCCTGAATTCATGTCCAGTTCAAATATGTCAAGTTGAATTGCATCTCTTATGGCTACTTTACTCTTGCAGGGGCCTTCATCCCAGCTGTACCAGTGCAGCCAGTGGTGATACGTTACCCCAACAAACTAGTAAGTCTGTTTATGAATTCATCAGTAACACAGTCTAATGGCACAATAGTTTTTTTTGTTTGTTTGTTTTTTTTTAAGTGCAAACACACTGTTTAACAATTCTGTGTTCAATATTGAAACTTTTAAATATCATACAGACAGGGTGATTCCACACCTATCTCCTCATTGACAGGTTAACTGTGTGCCTAATCACAAATTTGATTATAAAATCTCTGGTTTCTGTCAAGAGTTCTGAGAGGATGTAGTTACTAAATCAGAATACTAAAGGTGCATGTTGTGCAGATTGTGTAGTCAAAACCTAATTGTGGCCATGGTCAGAGGTTACATTACATGAACTACTTGCTATGCTAAAAATGGTAGCATGGTGTTGCATGGGCTACATTGTCTGTGTCTGTACTAAGGATTCCCTGTAGTCTGCTTTGCGCCTTCCAGAGTCTCACCCAGTAGGTAGGTAAAGTTTCTGCTGGTCACATGGTGGGAAGAAAGGTATTGCAGATATATATAGTATCCATTAAGAAGAAACGTTCTGAGTAATGCACAGGCATTTTGCAAACTCAGCAGAATCCAGCACTGTAGTGTGACAATGCTCAGTGTCACAGTAATGTAGTGTGATGTTTGAAGGTCTGTGGTTTTGGTTTACAGAACCAGGTCATGTGATGTGTAACCTGACCTTGACGGAAACCAAGTGTTAACATCTATTTTCAGCAGCCAAAAACTGGGTAAATTGCAGTCATAGAGAAGGGAATTCGTAATGATTTTGTTCGGGCTAAATGTCACACATCACAGTGTCAGAAAGGTGTGGGAAGAGCCATTTAAAAACAGGCATGTAATTTAAAAAAATGGTAACTTGAAAGTGGTGGCAATTAGGAAAAATAATTGACTATGCAACATTTGAAAAACTGAATTCACTTAGGGATTTTGCGAGCCCAGGGATTTCTCAGTGTCTGCCATGTAGATGTCTTAAGCACCTAAGCACAATGTTTACCAGTGTATACTAATATAGTTTCAAAACACTGATGTGAACCTATGGGATATGCATAAGTAGCTTTCCTTATGCAGAGAATGGTATGATAAAAGGTTTTGGCTAAAAAAATGAGTGCCATATATTTCTGTGTTAACAGGAGTGATGGTTTAAAATGCAATTAATTAATCATTAATAATGAAATTAGCACCATAAGAAGCAGCATCAGAGCAGACTGCATGGTGCTTTATTCACAAATAGCCTGTTCCTGCAAAAACTGCTGCAGTCCCTAGATGTTTGCCCGTGGTCTCTTTGTTTTTTAGTGAAGTTTGGCAGTTATGCAGATGCAAATGCTGTTGGCATCTAGGAGTCATGGCCACAACAGCAATTTTAAATGACCGTTATTTTTGATTTATTGATGAATCAATTGTTTGCATTTTTAGATTCAATTTGTTAATCAAATATACTACTGGTTGTGCCTCAAGAACAACCCCTGGCAAGAGATATATGAAGGTGAAGCTTTTATTTAGAAAGTGTGAGATTTGCCTTGTCCAAGTTTCAGCAGTGTTTTGCTTGCCTTCATGCCACATACACTGGATGCTTGGATGAGTATATTAACCAAACTCATTTATGCCTGACATTCAGTTTATTATGATGGACTTGCTGATCAAGGAGGCACCTGCCAGCAGGCCAAAGAGTCTGACTTAGTTAGATTTGTTCAAGTCTGGTTTTGAAGAGAATTCACTGAAGCGAGCAACTTTATGATGGCGTGACTGGAAATCATGCTAATCATGATGTGACTCAGAAGGCACAGTCGAGGCATTGCTCAGGCTTGTTAGTGAGGCTGTAGAGAGCCAACTTGAACTGAGGATTGTGGGAGAAAGAATTGGTTGAGGACTCAAGATCTTATAATCTTATAAACCTTTACATTTGTCGTATAATTAAGACTGTTCTGCAGATTTAAAGTGAATGTCACCTCTTCTAGGATTTCTTGTAACACCAGGCAAACAGTTACATTATACGTAGGTAGTGTTTGCTTTGGAGCGGAGTCCTGCAACATTGTGACTCTGTTATAAAAAACTTTTTCAACAATCAATAATTTTTTTGATATCTGAAATGTATGCATGCAAATGTATGTACATGGGGTATTATTAATAAAATGTTAATAGTTGTTAGTAGTGACAGACGTAGGCCCGTGTATTTAACTAGTTTTTAAACAACCTTCATAACCATCAAAGTTTTTAACTGTGCTATTAAGCTGTCACTGTAGCATGCGAGGTAGATTGTATGGTTAACTAGGTGTACCTGAATGCACCATGAAGCTATCTCTGTTGCCCTTGTATTTTGCTGTACAAAGCAATGTAGTCTACAGAGTTTACAATGCGCACTCCGGTGCACCATGTAGCTGTCCCTTTTGAGAATTTATCTGTACTGTTGCCACTTAGCAGATGTTAATTTTGGACCCTGCTGGCCACCAAAAAAAAAAGGAAAAAAAACACTGCTGTGACATACATTCGTATTTTAAATGCAACTATGTCTATCTGACTTTACAGTAGCTAGTAAGATTCCGTTGTTCCTTATTCTGCAATAAAGTGTACTTATGCTGTGTCTGTCACTTAGCCGGAGGAGAGAAAAATTACACTAATTGTCATGATTTCAGTATGTTCATATTTAAATGACAAGGGAATTTAAATACCCTTTAAAAAAGCCAAAACAAATGTAAAACTTTGTAGAAAGTGGCCCAGCAGTGTTATTATTCAAACTACATACAAACCAGTGTCTTGACTAATCACTCTGAGGCAGTACACGGGGCTGATTTTCTGCCTTAACCTGATTACACAGTAATATGGGTTTTGTGTGCAAAAAAGCGTGAAATGATTGCGCCTTTATCTAGTGAAAGAAAAGCAGCAGGAAGGAACTGAGCAATTGCTTCTTGTAAATAGTTTGATTAGATTTTATTTCCATCTTCCTAATAATGTGCTGTCCTCTTTACAGGACACAATCACATGGACGTGGCAAGGGCCTGGAGCGTAAGTTTCTTTATTTCATATGCTGTCTGCTTCAGTTTCTTACTTCTTGAGTTTACTCTGTGATTCCTTTTTTTCTTGGTTGATTAAAACACCTTTAAGCTCAAATATGGGAATGTGCAACCTTTATATTGTGTAGTAATGCTGCTGTTTTGCAGTTATCATAGAAAATTATTACTAGCGAAATGATTAATAATAAACAGTGACAAATCATACACTCAGAATCCATGTACACATCATTATTCACACTTGACAAGAAGAGAATAAATTTTGACTTGAGCAACAGTAAGATACATAATGAATATAAATGGGGGAAAAAATGTGCTCTGTAGGGTGAGAAATAGTGTCAGTCTTTGTTTTTCTCAAGAAACTTAACACATATTTTCTTTAAATCAATTAATAAATGAATGAATGATATTTTCCTGTCTTGTCCTGTGACCCATCCCTTATGACTCTTTAATCATATGTACAATCGGGTATCATATTAAATGTTGTCATTGATTATATTGCACAACTCAAAAACGGGCTACTATATTGGAAAATGAGCACTGTGATCTGAACCAGTATCTTGACTCTGAGATCTCAAATAGACTGGAAGGAGATTAGCTCTGGCTCGAGGAGAAAGATTGCCCTTGTTATCTGTCTCCTCAGTCTCCTAATAATTCAATGTCCTGTTTTGGCTTTCATCACTACATTGGATCTCTCAATTCAGTTGACTTTCTTCCAGCTCAGCAGTACAGAGCTATAAACGATTTGAATAAATCTTTAAAAGTCACACAAACTCAAGCATATGTACGCAGTTTCCTACCAAGCATCACATTGTAAGTTCAGTTGCTAATATGACCTTCATATATTATTTCTTACCTTGATAAATGGAGGTTATATGCATCTCATTCTTATCTGCCCATATCCAGGTGTGTGAATCTGTAACAAGCCTGACCTTAAATATCTATGTGTATAAATTCTGTCTTCATTATGCAAAATATACTGCAAAAATTAAAGTGTAAATTGTCAGTGATAAATATTTTTTTCTAATGACAGGGAAATCTCTCTGTTTGCATTTGTTTATTGTTGTTTCTGATGTCCTTTTATTTTCCAGGTTTAAAATCTTGTGGCTGACGCTCTGCCAGTTGCACAATGAGTTTGTAATCGAGGTGAGTTTGTCAGTGTCACTCCACATGCTGCATGTATGAGTGCGACAGTAGATCATATCCCGTTTACCCTTAAAATCACTGCACTTAAAGTTTGCCAAATTTTAAAATGTCTGTAATGTGAAGGGAGGCTCCAGACGTCCATTCAGTCCTGTACTTTGTTTTCCGATGAGGTTGTTTGTGCTTTTTCGCCTCTTTTATTTTCCAACACTAGCCCAAGTTTTTTTTTTTTAATTTCTGTGCCTTGTTTTTCTTTTGTTAAGCATTAAACCTCCAAGGAATTCTCATAATAAGCATATGTTATAAATGGAATATTTATAGCACATTTTTTTTTAGAAAACTACCAATTAGTATGTAGAAAACATACAAAGAAAAAAATTAACAAATTCTTTTTTTTTTAAGTTGAAGTATTGCGTGAAACGTGGCTAATTAATGATTTTCGGCTCTGCAGTTCCTTCCTGTCTACACGCCTTCAGAGGAGGAGAAAAGAAACCCTGCTCTCTTTGCCATCAATGTGAGGCGCGTCATGGCTAAGTAAGTACAAATGTATTGTTTTTTTTATGATATGTGGCAGTTCATCCTTTAAATGTACACAGATTAGTTTTGGTTAGAGTCGACTTAACTGGCAGAGGTGTGGACTTGCATGACTTGGACTCCAGTCAGAGTTCTGCCACAAAGTTGATGACCGAAGACTAAACCTGATGCAAGCAAAGAAACACTTGGAACTCCATTTAGAGTTTTAACACTAATGACTGACTATGACCCATTTTGAACTTCTGACACTTTCCTTGAGCATAACGGTTAAAAATTGTGTTTTTTTTAAAAGTGTGCCATGCATGGATTCATGAATTTCCCTTCATTTTCAGAATCAACTACATTAACGCTTGTCATTACAAATATTTCCACACTCAATTCATCCACTTTCTTTGCAGCAATCCCACAACATCCAACCGAGGTGCAGGAGTTGAACTCCAGTTGTAAAAATAATTATACTTAAGATAGCTGAGTTAATGTAAAAAAAAACTACAACGTGTTTAACAAAAAACAGGTATTAAAACTTTTTTGAAATTAGAAGTTTCACAAGGAACTGATAGCTGAAGTTTTAAAATTGTTGTGAAGAGCACATTTAGTCTTGTTTAGGAATCAAAACTCTTTCAGTCTTGACTTGGAACTTGGTCCTTGGACTTTCCTGTCTTTATATGAATCATAGCTTGAGATTTGAATGCAAGGATTTTAGACTTGCTGGTGACTTGCAGAACAATGACTTAGTGTTTAAACTCTGTACCATCTAAACTTCCATATAGTGCTCATACCTTCGAGTTACACTGACTGCATTTACATCCTGTTCTCAGACACTTTTCTCCTCTCAGCTTCACCACGTTTAGCCCGGGGTGGGAAACTTTAGTTCTTCAGGAAGAGAAAAAATTTTTACACATTGTTCTCAACATCCAAGTGGAAACATCGTCTACTACACTGGCCTGTTCGACCTGCAGCAAAGTTTGTATCGATTTGCTCATCGATGTTCCATCTTTTCTGTGCTGTGTTCAGAGCCCTTGGGGTACCCATCACAGACTATTCATTTGAAGACTGCCAGCTGGCTATGGCAGAAGGCCAGCTCAGACTGCCAGTCGACACCTGTCTGCTGGAGTATGCCAAGCTCGTCAGAAGACTGGGGTGAGTCACTCAAACCTTTCAGTTTCAGTGCTCCCATAAAAGAGTACCAAGGAAGGGGCAGAAGGGTGAGATTAGGGCGAAATACTCACCAAACACCGCAGGGAGCCGGATTCAGTTTCTGGCAGTCTCACCTTTGGCACGGTGGTGCTTTCAGGCAAATACAACTGGTCAAGAACACAGGTGGGAAGGTTGGGGGTTGTGTCCTTGTTGCTGTGCTAGTGACTCCCACTGGTTGGCCAAGTGCCTGCACAGGAGGGGACTTGGAAGAAGATTGTGTGATCTCCAAACACGGCACAGTTTCTTGATGAAACTCCATTCTGGCAGGTGAAAAGAAACACACGGCAACACCGTGTATATTGAAGGAGTCATATGATTGTCTCCTTCCTCCGACAGTTGGCAGTGAAAAGGATCACTTAGAGTGTAGGGGGAGAGTAAAAGGATGAGGGGAGAAAACATAGGAGGAAAGGATGTGAATAGATTGGCGAAAATACTATTAACATTTAAAAAATTCAGCTTAACAAGTTTAAAAATAGTCAGTGGTGTTGCTATAACCTCATGATACACCGTCAAAAAGATCAACACTGAACCAGTGTCCTTACTGTATTGTCTGCACTGTTTTAATCTTATGTGGCTGATGCTTTTTCCAAACTTCCTTTCTGACACTATGGCCAAGTTATTAATTAGCAGAGTCTCTTCCCCTTTGCTGTCCCAGGCTGAAACCCAAGAACACTGAGAAGGTTCTGCAGGAGTATGGGAACAGAGCCAGGAAGCTGGAGGGACAGAAGCTGGGCTTGGATGACTTTGCTCAGTTCCTCGATGTGCCAGTTTCAGACATGCTGCGAGACATGTTCGCTCTTTTCGATGAGGTAGAGACCAGAGTGGTTGTTTTTTTTTTTTTTTTACTAGCAACCATGACACCTCCACTGTACTTCTCGGTTTTGTCTCTTGCTTCATTGTGACCCACATTATGTTATATGTCACTGTACACCAAACTATAAAATAATACTACAGTTACATTACAAATAAAAAGATACACCGTAAACAATTTGTTCTTCAGTGAAGCTTTGGTATGAATAAATCGTAAGCAGTCAGTTGATAAGGTTCATCTGTAAAAAATAAGTGTGGACTGTGAGCTAAATTAAACAAAAGATGCTCTTTATTTTTTCCAAACTGATTACAAGAGCAAATTGTTCGTTTGGGAATACATCTGCAGTATTCAGTAAAGGTTTTGTTGCAGCAGCATCATAACGACCTAAAATGCAGTCTCCTGAGCTACTGCCGTGAAGATGAAATAAAACAGTAGCCTTGCTCACATCCTCTGTCTTCATCTATTTGCGACATGTTGTTTTTGTCTCATTTTTCCAGCATGAAGATAACTGCATGGATATCAGAGAGTATGTGATAGCCTTATCTGTCGTATGCAGACCTGCCAAAACTCTGGAAACGATGAAATTGGCCTTCAAGGTATGTTCTGTTTCAAGCTTTATGCTTATCTCACCATGAGGCAGAATAAGAGTTTTCCGCTTGCTTAGGATCAGTGTGACATTTGTTATGTTAAAATGCCACTTAGCAGTGGTTGTCTTGTGTTTTGCTTTGCGGAGTAATGAAACCACTCTTTCCATCATAGTGCCTTCCATACAGTATGTTTGAACTGTTGGCACAAATTATTTCCCCATGGCTTTGCTCTGATTTGCTTTTCATAGCTAGATGAAATTTGCATTCATAGGTTTTCATTTGCAATGGATTTGTTGGTGTGGCTGCATGACAATCAAGTAGTTGTCCTCGTATTACATTTGAATTACTTTGACTAGCTCTTTAAGTTAAATAAGTTCTTTTAACATTGGGTCTTTTGAAACCCATTAGGTTCAGATTTATATTTACAATGTGTCATTTTCGTTGAATAAAGAGCAATCAGTCAAAGAACAGTTAAATCCTGCATGATCTGTCAGTGATATGCCTGAAGACAAAGTCAAACAGCTGATTTTCTGCATTTCTCTCCATTGTATCTTCTCCAGATGTTTGAGGCAGAGGAGGATGGAGCCATCACAGAGATGGAGTTGGCAGTTATCCTGAAGACGGCTTTGGGAGTGACTCACCTCAGTGTGTCACGTCTGTTTACTGCCATTGACACTGAAGACACAGGGAAGATTACATTTGGTAAGAAGCTGAGCAAATTTAAACATACCACACTGGCTGGTTGGCTCACTTCATCAAATCTTTGTTTTGACTTTGTTTTGTCATCGAACGTGGTTTTACTTCCTCTTGCTCTCTTATGATCAGCAGCCAGGTAACATCAGTGGCAGTATGAAATGCAGTCAGTCTCTGGACATTTTCATGAAGCGGTTGCCTCTGGCGCCCTCTTGTGGTCTCTCCACAGACAAGTTCAGAAGCTTTGTGGAGCAGCACCCAGACTTTGCTGAGGACTACCTGTACGCAGAAAACACAGGCCTCCACAGCAGTCCCTGCCACCACCACCAAACAGTGCCCAGCCTGTCTTCCCCACACCTGCAAGGCACTGCCACCACCAAAACAGCTAACGGTATCTGCCCTGACTTCAGCCCCAATGACCACGGCGCACTAGACGGACTGCTCAAGAAACAAAACTGAAAGGGTTTTAAACTTGGTAAAAAAAAAACAAAACAAAACACAAAAAACCAAAAAAAAAAAAGATGCCTCTCCTGGTGAGAGGTTGCTGTGTGGGCGGGTGGAGGGTAGTATTTACTCGTTTGAACTGTAAGGGACTATATTTCAGTAACCACAACTACAAAAATGAAGTTTACCTTACCCTTTTTTATTATTGTCCATGAAATTTCTGAGGTTATTTTCAGCCTGGTAACAGTTTATTTTGTTATATCTATTTTTTTTTTAATCATAGCAAAGATCGTCAAAATGCCAAACAGTGGCTGTATCAGATACAATGCTTGAATACTTGAAGGGCAAGCACTTATAAAAATTCCTTGGGCAAATGTTTCTTTCATTTTTTTATTTGTTTTTTTTCTTCTTCCTCCAACATAGTACTAACTGTGCATGTTTTTTTAACAGGAGGGAAGCAAGAAAAAACACAAGCCCTGGACAGTGAAGTCTAATTTTTAGTGAAATCAGTGTTGGGTTAACTTTTTATTTGTAACTTTTATCTTTTTTCCTTTCTTTAATGGTAGCTGCCTTTTTAACTGAACGTGCAGAATGCATGGGCTCATGTTATTTTGAGCAGTGTTGTGGATCATTCATTTTAAGAAGGAGGACTTAAGGTTACCGGTGACAATTGTGCATCTGGCTCAAGTGTTGAGTCCAGTAGCCCTTTTTGAGGTGAACTCAGGTCTCTGTGAGTTGACGGTCATTATTTCTATGAGCCTGTTACATAAATATATATATATATATAAATATATATATATATATAAATATATACAATGATATATTTGATTTAGCTCAGGGTTCAGTGACAAAAATGAAAAATTTCACTTGTATGATGTCATCATTTTTGACGCTCACTGGGTTTTGCGCATGTCTTTACCTTTCTGAGGACGTCAGTTCTCCCCTGCCCAGTCATTGCTCATTCATAACTTCACAGATGTTATTTCTTTCAGGTCAGCAAAGTCAAGTGTCTTTTTTTTTTTCTTTTAATTGTTGAAATTACACAACGTGGACCAAAAAAATGCATTGGGTGGTTTTAGTGTCACTCTTCATGTCTGTACTGTTCTTTTCAGTCCGTGGTGTAATGGCTGTAAGGGGGTTAAGAGGGGGTTGGCAATATGTGGCCATTTTAAGCACATTCAGTTAGGTGGCTTTGTTGGTTCTTTAAGCAAGGTCATACTATGTCCCTTTCTGCCTTGCACTGCGACATTTTTAATCATTCCTACCTTTTTTCTTTTTTTTATAGCGTCATACTCTTCAGTCAGTCGGAAAGTCTGACTGTTTTCAAGTACATGTTGTTGGATGTAATGATTGAACACTGGCCCCTTAAAGACCTTTGAATTTGACCTTCATGCAGTGTTTTACATGTGCATGACAGAAACTGTGTGCTGCTTTAATTTTTTTTTGTTTGTTTTTTCATATTTTGCGTTTTTTCAGATCAGATCACCTTTGCATCAAATCTTATTTGAGCAACCAGGCTTATATAGGAGAAAAATCCACCTGTGAGAATATTCATGCCTTGTCTTTGAAGGTCTTGCTAATGGTGATCTTATTGGCACATAAAATATTTGTCACTGAATGTAATTTTATTACTTGCCTGCGCCACAACATGCAGCCTGTGTCAATAAAACATGTTTCTCAACGCAGGCAAAAAGGTCCCATGCTTTCAGTTTGGATTGAAATGAAGGAATATTTAAAATAAGACTTTTTTTTAAAAATCTCAAATCAGGCAAATAGTGAATCTATTTATTAGTCTTTAATGGCATTTAAATTATTTTGAGAATTTTGTGAAAGTTAGTTTAACTGATGCTGGAAAGAAAGACCTAACAATTCAAACTATAAATATATTTTTATGACATTTTAGAAACAACTGTTGCTAAAAATCAATCATTTGCCAACAAGTAATCAGCTGTTTTCAGTTTTTTTATCTCTTTGGAAGCACACAGATATTACAGAATAAGAATACATTCAAAACAAATCGCAAGTTTTCTGCTTCAACTTCCCTCAAAATGCACACTGCTTAACATCATTTCAATTAATAGGGAAACTTTTTGTTAAAGGGAATACCTCTAAAACACATCGGATTGTGTTTGTAGCCAGTTGTACTTGGGATCTGTGCATTCATGGTTTTATGCTGTTGACTTTTTGTTTATGGATATCACAACAGGACTCTAAATGTTCTTCGTGCTGGTGAGCCTCACTTCACTTTCCTGTTGCAATCGTCACCATGCATACTGTACATGTATCCCCCATTACGGCTTTCAGTGAAGCAATATTTCACATCTTTCAAGCCTTGTCAAGATGTACGCTTTTGAAGAGTTCTAATATGTATTTTGAATATTCCAAATGCAGGACATTTTGTGAATTTTTGATATACGTATATGAATGATTTTTATTTTCACTGCCATGACAAAGATCTGTGATCTTCTCTCCTCTGCAGATTGTATCGATGGTGAAATATGAGCCACATTTTTTTTCCCCTTTTGTATAATACTGCAGTTGTTTTGTGCTGTATTCCTCCTACACAGTGTAAAGTTTTATTGTTGTTATACTATTACTATTATCGCTGAGTTGACTGCTTAGAAACAAAATGCAGATTTCTTATGGAAACCGATAGCCTTGAATCTATAGAATTTTTATGCTAAAAAGAGAATGTATAGACAATCTTGTCACAATCAGAAGCTACTCAAAGCGCTGATATCCAGTGGACATTTTCCGAAGATTTCATGGTTTTTAAATGTACACTTTTTATCCTGTTCAAACCCTCTCTCTTCATCGACTTTTTTACGTTTATGTTCAAGGCGTGCAGGTTAAAATAAGTAAAGGGGGAGTGTTCGCATGTGTCAGGCCTTGAGGTGAAGTCTGCCACCACATGACGGGCCACATGATCACACAGACACTCCAGACTGTACCAAGGCAAACTAATGTTATATGTCAAATTACAATCGTAGTATTTCCCCCTAATACTTTTTTAAATTATATGTATCTGTGCTTGCACTTTAGATAACTTTTGTTTTTTTGTTTTTTTTTAAAGAAATATCACATTGCTGTAAAGCATGCTGAGTTTGTAGGTTACAGTATTGTAGCAAAATGTATTCATATGCATAGTTTTTGCATTCATATATTTGCTGCAATAATGGGAGCACAGAGGAAATTAGGGATCAATCTTTAAAAGGAATTTGACCCTTGCCCTGCATTTGTTTTTGTACTGTAAGAAAGGGTTTGGTTAGTTTGAACTCACTTTTTAGACCTCTTTTTCTGCTACGTCTCAGGATTGTGGAATTTTTTTGTAGCTTGAAATGACTGTAATGACTTGGCAACAGCGTGCAGATTTGAATGACTAGAAATACTGTTTGCACCGTGGAATGGTTAAGTATTAAATGTATTCCTCAGTGATGTGATTTTACGACAGGTGTGAGGGAAACCATACTGTTTTTGTACATAGGTGGGGGATTTAATTGTAAGTTAGAACTGAAACAAAGAAATTGCTATTTAAGACCTGACCCAGACTGCAATGTTTTAGCCACAATCACACCTTGTGCAGTATGATTTATTTAAAACATATTTTTTTCCTTTTTGAATGTTACATTTCATCAGCAAGTCTAATATAAACATTTATACAATTCAGTATTGACGTTCAGAACAATTCCACATTTGGACTGTGTGAAAATACTGGGTCAATTTCTTTTTTCACACTTGTTTCTTTTCTTATTTTTCTAATACCTCAGCTGAGGTCAAACTTATCTCATTTCTTTTGTACTTGCTGTCAATCTGAGAAAATGTAAAACCTGCAAGAGACAAACTTGTATTTATGCTACTGCTGCCTGCTTTCCACAGTTCTTCCAGCAGTTGAGCCCAAGACGAAAGACTTGTGTACTCTGACCGAGCGATGGTGTCTTTCTGATGGCTTACTGTCTGTTGACCAAGAAACTGAACTTTGTTTTCTCTGTAGCTTTACTTCCTGTCTTTTTCTATACTTAACAGGTTTTATTTTATTAATGCATTTTGATGATGAAGAGTCATTACTGCAAGCTACTTTGAATTTGTCTGTTCAGGACTGCTATGATATAACTTGTCAATGTGACTCTTGGGATTGAATTAAAAAAAGAAAACCTTAACACTGTTATTTCAATGTCGTAATTGTAATTGGTTGTGTGTGTGTGTGTGTGTGTGTGTGGCTTAAACTAGAATATATTGTGTGAAGAGTTTATGAAAGACTGCAAAAAAATGGTTGATAAATTAATGAATCATTTTTGATAGCATGGTCAAAGTGTGGCTTTGACAAGAGGTTTGGGTTGTAGATTGTAAGTATAAACACTTATTCAACTTAAAGCACCCAGTCTTCCATTAGCTGACTGAGTGTAATGACCAGAAAAATATATTCACAACATACATGTCATAAGTGCTGCTGTGATCACTTCTGTTTAAAACCAAAGGTTGTCTTCATCCTCTGTTTAAACTCTTCAGTCATCCCCTTAATGAAATCTCCCAATGAGAGACTGATTTTGCATTTACAAACACATGCATTACTGTGAGCCTGTTGGTGGTAAACAAACTCCTTTTCTTTCCTGCTGGAAAACTGAATAAATGTCTCCCTCTTGAGGTAGCATAGTGGCTGTGCAGCTTGAGTGTTGAGTGCCACTGCATTAGGCAGACTTAAAGGTTTTCTTCAAATGGACATGTTGCACATAATTCCTAAAGATGGATGATGCAAGAGCCTAGCAGCAGTGATCCATGTCATCAATATTAGTGGACATGACAGTCAATATCTTTTTTTAAAGAAATGTCTGATTTATGATGTGGCTCCTCAGAGGCAAGTTGAGTTTTACTATTTTTACGTTGATCTATAGATCAATGCTCTATCCCTCAGTTTCTTGCACAAGTCTATTCAGTTGATTTTTTTTATGACAGTGATTGAAGGATTTCTATTGGCAATCATGTTATTTCTCACTGCAGGCCTTTCCCTCTGAGGTTGATGGGTGTTGAAAATGTGTGCTGAAGGGCTAAAATTACTCTCCAGTCTCCTTGTATGTTTGAATGACGAGCAGACTCTGTGGCACAATATTAAAACTCTTACATTACCATGCTGTCATGAGATATTTAGCTTGGTCAGCTAGAATAAAACTTGAAAAAAAGTTGTTTTTTTTTTAAAAAGTGCAGACATTAATGGTCTCTAGAAATAATTCCAAACTGCTTTGATGATCAGCTGAGTTTTTATCTTTCCCCACAATAAGTAAACGTATTTGTTGTTTTGAATGAAAAATATTACCAGCTACTGGATGTACATTTTAAAGTACCTACAAAAATAGAAAAAGATAGCCATGTTCTCCAAAGGATTAACTGAAATAGCTAATGTTTCCTGCAAATGTTAGCTTTCTAATACACTTAAGTAAAATGGTGAATTATTGCCACAAACGTCTCAGAGCTGGTGGCAAGGCGAAAGACTCCAACTCAACTGAAATCATACTTATCTAACAGGAGCCTAGATGTTCTTATCCATATGTTCTCTTAAACAAAGTGCTTATGGTGTTTTCTCATTAACTTCTCAGACAACAAAGTGAATACCTAAAGTGAGCTCCTACTAATGAAATGTTTTCTTTGAATCAATGGCTGCTCTCCATGGCAGATTTTATTAGGCATCATGAATGAGACTTCGTCAGGAGTCCCCTCTGTGTGGCCCAGCAGGTGAAACTGTAGTGTAAGTATGAGGTGGGGGGGTCCAATTGTCTGAAATCAGTGGTTGGGGTCATAACAAAGAATCTGCCCTCATTTCTGTATTGTGCCCTTTTTCTCTTGCAGGAGTAAGCAGACAGAGCTCAGACAAAGCAGGACAGGTGGAAGGGAAGCCTGCGGTTCTACACTGAGTAAATCATTTCTGCCTTTTAAGATCCAGATCTAACAGTTTGAGCACAACAGGTGTTATTTAAGAGTCCAGATGTACATCATTTGCACTCCCTTTTTGACATAATTTTTTGCCTTTTCCCTCGTTTTCTTGTTTCACAATTCCTCAGCCTTCTCGTCTCCCCTCTCTACCTCACCCATCTCTTACTCCTTCCACCTCCTCCACCCTCCTCGCCCTTCTTCTCTCTGGGTCTCAGCTGTTGCGCTTATGAAAACAAGACACTCGATAATGTTCACCTCATCGTTGTCCAGGCTCCATTGGAAACCTCATACATCCAGCGCGGCGTACATCGACCCAACAATTTCTGATATGAGGCCTGAGGCTTGATGGATGATTGCACTTTTAAAGTGTGTGCGACGTGGTGGCAACGGTGTTGGTGTTAGAGATTAGTAGCCGATTGATCATTGCGATTGGCTTGCAAACAACAAGCTGTCATTCTGGACAGGAGTGTCATAAATCTGTCTGTGGGGAGCGGGCTGATTGTGTTATTTGATGCCTTGCTCCTGTTAAGCCTGTCAGACAGTAATGAGATTTCTGCCTATTGACAGGGTGGTTGGGTCGGTCACTGGGTTCTGCTGTGGGGTAGAGCGAGGAAAGGGAAAAGAAAATGGGCACCTATTTTTTTTTTTTTGTGGATGTGACAGAACATTATGTTTTACAAAGTTCAATGAATAAGTGGCACAGGACCTCGACACCCTAAACACTTATTCTCTCAGCATCTTATAATGAGTAATCGGGTCTTACAGGAACGTAAAAATTATCTGGCAAAGTTCTTGTTTTTGGGGATTTTAATTGAGTGGGTTTTTTTGATTTGTTTTGTTTTGTTGTTTTTCTTATTTTCCCTGTGCTCCTTGCACTGTTTTAAAGTGAGCCGGGCTGCTATGGAAAGTGTTGATCTCACTGTGGCCCATGAACTAATCAGACTTCAGAAAATTTTCTTTAATATCAGAATATTTTAACAGCTGTTGACTTGTGTTCTCATGTTTCCAGGCAACATCAATCAAATCAGAGTAAACCACACCCACACAATCTGGCGAAAGCACAGTTTTTACTGTTAAAAAAGAAAGCCTTCAAAAGCTTTGGTTTTAAAAAACCTTTGATTAATAACAAATATCTTTTATAAAAAGAAAAGCTTGAAAAAGACTCATTTTCACAGCATGTTAATTGCTTATTTGAGTTTTTCCATAAATTGTGAACACCTTCAGCTTTATGTTGAGATAGACAGAAAGATAGACAGAAAGACAGACAGACAGACAGACAGACAGACAGACAGACAGATAGTGATACTGAGGTTGATGACAGAAAACTGTTCAGATATTTCAAGAATGGACTGTGATTGTATATTGTATGCTGAACTGTGTATAAATCTTCTTTGTGTTTGAGCTAACTCAGCAGATGAACATTCATACAGACAGAAAAAAACATCCAAGAAAATCCTTA
The DNA here is from genome assembly GCA_029783725.1 of Acanthurus tractus. Taxonomy (NCBI): domain Eukaryota; kingdom Metazoa; phylum Chordata; class Actinopteri; order Acanthuriformes; family Acanthuridae; genus Acanthurus; species Acanthurus tractus. The sequence goes on from JAQNCA010000030.1 coordinate 19,830,039, forward strand.
AATTGGGTGAGAAAATATGCAATGATGGGAGAGAGGGAGGAGGAGGAGGAGGGACAGATGAAGCTTGGGTTAGGAGGGAGGGAGGGAGGGAGGAGAGTGACGGCGATTGGGGGGAGTTGTTGATTGTTTCTCATACAAGAGTGGTATCGCAGACAGATCTCCATACCAGACCAGAGGGTTCTCTGGGCTCTGTGTGTCAGTCACTGGAGCCACAGCGGGTGGGTGGGCGTCTCTACAACTTATAGACTGCCCGTCCTCGTCATCTTTCTCTGTGTTAGTCTGCGTCTTGTGTCTTACTGTGACTCTGTCTCTTACTCTTTTTACTCTTTTTTGTTTCTCTAAACAATTTTACCTCAATCTGAGTCCAACTTCTCAAGGACAGTCTGCGTAATAATGATTAGCATCAGTGTGCAGCACACTGAAGAATATTTGCAAAACTGGGATTAAATTGTCCACACTGAGAGCTGGAGGAGCTTTCACCTGTCACTTTTCAAAGGTGAGTGTTTAATTTAATAGAAAATGTTTCTTATTTTACATTGAAAAGTGTTTGTATGTAATAAAGCAGCTATTCTCTGCAACTTGTGATGGACATAGAATGAATGA
>JAQNCA010000030.1:19844876-19856474 GCA_029783725.1 Acanthurus tractus
TCTTCAATGCGTTTCAGGAGTGGACAGGTTCAGTGATGACATTGAGGAGATGATTGGTCAGCGACCAGGAAGATACTGGAGGCTGTGCTGGAAGTTTGTCAGTCCCTGCTTCCTCCTGGTGAGTCTGTGCAAAAACTTACTGTTCACAGCCCTAAACAGGAAAACTTAAACATAGACACGAAGATAAAAGTACTGATTCTAACCATTACTCACTGTCACACAGACGTGGCAGATTTTTCCCAGCTTCACGTCAAGTGCCTCCTCTGTGGGCCACATCAGAAAGTGTCCTCTGTCTCTTATATTTAATAAGAGACATTAGCTGTGTTTGCATCAAGGTGTTGTAATTTACATTCTGAACCATTGTTTTAGAAATGATTGATTAAACTGTGTTTTTACTCTCCCATACCACCTCTTCCAGTACTGCATGTGTGTAGTTCTGAGGGTTTGACATCATTCTCTTCTTTAGGTTATGGTGGTGGTCAGCTTCGCCACATTCAACCCTCCAAACTATGGTTCCTACATGTTTCCTCCATGGGCTAATATGTTGGGATGGTGTCTGGCCATTTCCTCAATGACCATGGTGCCTCTTTATGCCATCTACAAACTCTGCACACTGCCTGGGAAATTTTGTGATGTAAGTTCACATAATGACATTTTAGCAAAAAATATATAAGGGTAAATGGGTTACTGAAATTTCACTATAATTAATATCTTTAATCTTCTGTTAGTTTTGTCATGGACAAAATCTTTCATTTGATATTTAAATTTCTCTTTTTAAATATATATCTTTTTTACAATTTTTTTCTAATATGTTAATTTCTCTTTACCAATTCTCCTGAAACAGAGACTGGCTTACGCCATCACCCCAGAGACAGAGCATCATCTGGTGGATAATGGGGAGGTCCGGCAGTTCACAGTGAGTACTGACTTTATCATGACTCATATTTGTCCTCAGAATCATTCCTGCTGTTTTTGGCTTAAACCTCACGCATCTGCAGGTTTTTTTAAAGACAAATATTCATATCAATGAATTTGCTGATTTTTCAGCCTGTTTGAAATAACTCCACTGTTGTGACTGTTACAGGGTAATGATACCATTGCATTTTTTTCCACAGCTGCATCACTGGTTGGTGGTCTGAAAAATACTGATATCAAGAGATAAAGAGAGAGTGAAAGAGTGAGAGAGAGCATGAGAATATGGACATTTGGTGGTTGAATGGATGCACAGCAAATGTGATGAGAAAAGTAGAAAGACTTGGCCATTTAAAAAGATCCCAGTGACAGTGGTGGTGGTGGTGAGAGCAGTTTTATAAGGGCCGAAAAAAGAAATCCATAGAAATTGTAGTGTTCCTTAATTTCAACAGTGGATGTGTGAAGCTGTGCATTGACCCTTTCCACCATTGTGCTGACACTGGTTAATGGGATTCAGTCAATAAGTCTTCTTCTTCCCTAAATACATGATTACTTGTGAGAAGCATCATGCAAGTTTTAGCTTGTTATCTTTACTTTGCACCAGTTGCAGTGTGAGAAATGTTGGCATTTGTTAAGGCAAGATGTTTATGTACATGGGAAGAAGATGGTGAGTTACACAAAACATCTGGGAAAAGGTGTATATCCAAAATGCAGGAACTGGTTTTGGAAACAAGACTTTGTTTTTTAATAATTTGTATTTGTTCTCTTATTTCTTAGTCATTTATCTTCAATCATTAGCATTGTTTCAATTGTTATTTTGGATCAAGACTTGGAGCTTGACTTTGTTTAACAATCAGAGTCATAATGAATGCCTCAGCTCCTAATGAATCCTGGATTAAGTTCATGTCATGTTCGTCATATATTTATTTTCTTGCTCTTAAAGACTATTTTTATGCATATGGCTCCTGCAGATTTGAAGAAAGGCCACCTATTTTGTTTAAATCAAAACAGTTCGCAGAAAAAGAACAGAGGCCAAAACACCCTAAAAATTACATCATTTTAATAAATTGAAAGTTATGTCTGTATAAACAGTGTTTTAGCTTTCTCACTAGACAGGATCCATTTTTCATAGAAATTAAAGGTCATTTCAATAGAATTAATTATCTAAAAATAGAAGTTACTTCCTCTTACTGAGTTCCTGTTTTTAGTTTTGGTGAATGGACCAAGACAAGACACAGTTTGACAAGTTAAAAGGTTTGGGAAGAATTTTAAACTGTTGTGGAATATTCTAAAAATCTTCCAAATTACTGTCACTGACACAATGACAAGAACATCATCAGCCACACTGCTGATCTAATCAACCAAAGAGTAAAGTAAACTCAGAAATTCAGAAATCACTTCTCACATGAGCAGATTTTGCCATGGGATTTTCTGTCTTTTAATCAATTGACCAATTGATTGTTAACTTCATCCGTACGAGGTCAGTATCTTTCCCCTGTATGAACAAATTAGTGCCAATGCACGTTCTCGTTCATATCTAAGTATAGATTTGTAGTGTGCGTGTCTCAAGTGGTGATTTGAAAGCTATGACTGTCACATTTTCCAGAAAGCATAAAGCTTTAATTTTACCGTTTACAGAATCCTATTCAGTGTTTCAAGACTGTTTAAAAAGCTGCTTTTTATTATATCATTATTATTATTACTGCAACTGCAAACAGATAGTGTGTAATGTAATATATGAAGTAATTTAAAATATATCTGTGTAAGTAAATGTAATGTAGAGGGCCTTGTATTGTGTTGTACTGTATAGTATTAAACAACAACCGACAAGACCAATAAAATTGTATACATGGGTTACTGCTTTGTTACAGTGGAGTCGATAGATATTAGCCTTCGGGATATTGTTGAAAGTTCCATATGAAGAACATCCATATAATCTTCTGTCTCATGAACTTTTTCTCTTTTATCAGAAACTTTGTCATTTTTCAAACAGGTCAGCTATGACTTGTTTTCATCTCGTGGTTTATGTGACACACTGAAGGGTAAATCATGTCCCAAGTTGTATGCCTGTGCTGCTGTACTGTGCCTTGTGTTGTTTCTGACTGTATGACTTTGTTTTGTACTGTCAAATAAAATATGAATAATTAAATTATTACATTTTAAATGTTGGTCTCTGATTTCTTTTCTTTTTTATCTTATTTTGTAATCAAATACAAACTGTCTTCACTAGTATTTATCCCTTTCTCACAAGCACTGGTGGTTTTATTGCAGGTCAGACAAAACGTCCAGTCCATCATTTTCCTTTTCACTGAATCCTTAGGTTATCAAGGCAAAATAACCACTTGTTTCTGTTTTGATTTGCTTTGTTTTGCTTTGTCATTTACCTGGAGTGTGCATTTTTCCATTTCCGTCTCATAGTCCAAACTTTTTGTCAAACCGTACACAAATCTATGGAAGCCGAGAGCCGCCTTGGGTACTACTTTCTTTTTTCATTTTGTTATCTCAAAATCAGGAAGTAGTCATCTTGTTATCACACAATAATGAGTTGTTATCTCATAATAAGTGGATGAATTAATGCCTTATTATCAGATTTCAAAGCTTTTTGTGATAATGGGATGAATTTATGTGTTATCTTGGGATGACAAATCTTGTTTTGATAAGGGAATGAAATTAAAACAACTCTGTTATCTGATGATAACAACATAATTTTATCCTGTTATCACAAGATAACAACCTGTTATCCCATAATAATAAGATGATCATTTCGTGATCCTGAGATAACAGAGTAAAATAAAGATAGCAGCCACCATGGCCACTCTTGGCTTCCATACTTTCATCAAAGTTTTTTTTTAAATGCTACAGGATAATCAGTAGTTTTTGTTTTAGAAGTTGTAGTAATACATTTGAAATCCTAGTGTCAGAGTTCTTCTGTGCATAACAGAAATGAAAACATCGATTTATCATAATGTTGTGCTCAATAATCCAAAATGAGACATGGCTCATCTTGCTTCCAAACAGATCTATATGCATGTAAAGTTTGTCATCCAAACAGAGAAAGCACAAATAGAGACACATCAAGCAGCCCTAATGTGGTGAAGAGCACCTCTAATTGTTGTGAGGTCTTTCAAGATTGGTCAGCATGACCCTGAATGAACAGTGCTCATTACAGTAACCAGAGAGCCAAAGCACACTGCCTCAAGACAGATGACCCAATATCCACAGCAGACATCATTTGGGGATGATTACAGTCTAAAAAAGGCTTTCAGATTTATTGAGTCTTTCTAGTCAGCAGGTGGTTTCATCATCATCAGTGAGTTTGTTTTTTCTCATAGGGTTTGTAAACCACTGACCTTTTACAAAAGCCACCAGTCATATGTATTTGTGGCAGGATAGACTAACCTCCTGCTGTGCATGTGGGTGTCCAATATTTTTATCAGTAGTTATGGGTTATTGGACCCTTTATTGAGGAAAAGACTGAAATAAATTCTCTGAGGGTGAAATGTGTCATCTTTGTCGTTTCAACCCATTTCACCCCTGACCAAGCGCAAAATCCCTGCACCATTTGTCCCTTTGAGTTTGCCTGTATGTATGTATCCAAAAACAGGCTGAAGCTGGGAGGAGGACATTTTTACTGTGGCAAATACGTATTTTTAAATGCATTGTTTAATTTTGTCCCTTTCAATGACAGGGCTTTTAATTGTAAACATTAACTCAGTAATTGTTGTGTATTGCACCTGTATTTGACAATAATAAATAAAATAAAATCCAGATACCTGACTGAATATATACAACTTACTCTGGCAACAAATCTATCCATGTCACTTACACAACCAGCTATCTTTTATTTTTTAAATTGAGTAGGGCATAATAGTGTGTCCTTAATTCATCTGAATGTGTTTGTTAATGCCATATTTCTTCCTTTTGTTGACACTTGAAAGGGGCTTTGATGGATGTTAGCTGTGTGATTTTTCCAAATATCGTCAAGCTGGGACAATTGCAAAGCAATTCTGGCCATGCAAGGATAAGGTTTAAAAGGTCCCATTATCACATCCAATGACCAAGAGCAATTATGTATAATTTCATGTCTTGCCACTGTGTTGAAACTGACAGGATATACACAAGGACAGGTGGAAGGAAGCAGGGTTTTCTTATGTAGAGGAGCGCTTCCTAATATTGTCTTTGTCTTGTGCAAATGAGCATGAAAACAATCAACAATCAACCAGTGGTTTGATCTGGAATATCTCTCCAAAGCTAGCAATGAAGGAGTGGATTAAGATGACGAAGGGCTAGCATAATGGTGTCTGTGTTTTCCTTTGCTGAGGCCCATCTGTCTTGTCCCATCTTACCTTTATTGTCCTGTTAGTTCTTCTGTTTTTTAACCCTAGGCTTGCTGCTTTGTTTAAAGCTAAGATCCACTATACATTAAGGTGTCTATAGTGGATGATAGTGTTCCAAATCTCTGGCCCCTCACAACCAAAGTTCTCAAACAAGGTGAGGGAGAAGGGCTGGTGTCCAGGTTAAGCTAAAATGGCTTTGAAAGTAAGGAGTCACTGGAAACAGTCATCAAGTGCCTCAGATGAACCTCTTTTGTTTTTTTGTGGGCTTTTGGGTTTTAGCTCCTAAACTTTGGAATTCTGTGGACATTATGGACACTTTTATAAAGCAGCTCAAAGCCCACTCGCTAAGAAATGCCATTATCTTGTTTTGAGTATCAAAATTAATTTGATCTTCTTATGCTTTAGTCTATTTCCTTTTATCAACATGCTTTGTCTGTTGCTCTGCTTTTGTTTGCTTGTTTGTCATTTGTTGTCAAGCGCTTTGTGGTATTGGCTGTTTAAAGCAGCCTCATAAATAACAACTTTTTAAATTACTTACTAGAGAGTCAAAAATTAGATTTGCATGTCATTCTGAGGAGGACAGGACAGAGAGAGAAGACAAAGCTCCAAAGTATAATTTTAATATCATAAAACTACAAACTGTGGTTCTGAGATTCACAGAGCTTCATTGGACTGTTCTAAGAGTAATTGTTTACATCCTTACATAGCTTATTTACAGGCATGTACCTTTGATATGAAGATGTGAACACAAAAAACACTTTGCAGTGGATTTGTACTTAGAGACTTTTTTACTGCACAAAACTGCCTCTTTCAGTGCGGGTGCCTCTGTGTGATTGTGTGTTTAAGTGAATGTTTGGCTTGACCTGGCATGTGATTTATTTTGGCATACACTGCCCTCTACTGGCAAAAGGCTTGAATTACATATTACTCCATGCACACTATTTTTGTAAAACATCATATTCATCACCACCACATACTGCAACAGTCAACAAGTTCACACAAACCCCCAAATGCCTATCCAAAATGAGAGGAAATTGCTGGTTTAACTTTAGCAAAATTTAACAAATCCCATACAGAGTTTGTTTTTAAAAATGCACAAATGCACTGTCCATAGATAAGGTGTGTCTGGGCCTGCTTTTTAACAGTTTCTCAATTGTTTTGATCCATTTTTTGAAACACATTGGTCATATGTATCACAAATGTAACCATGGCTTTGCTTTTGAACATCCCGTTAAACCTCACCTCACATTTTAACCTGCTTTCTGGTTCAAAGGCTCAGCAGCTCAAACAGGATTGCGTTTCAAACCTGGACTACACTATGTTGAGTGCCACCACAGTTCCAGGTAACACATGAAATTCTTGAGGCTTGTAAATAGCACCTCTGGTGTATATATGAGAAGAGTCACATAGTAAAACATTTTTATTCTTTAACAGGGTTTGGACCTGTTTTACCATAATGCATCAGGTTCTCTGCACACTGGTACCCCACCTGCCCCTTAGACAGCCCGTCAAGGTAAGTGCCAATCTGCTGTTGCACAATGTGAAATATTTGAGTAAATATCATCTCTTTTTCAGTTCAGCTCTTTTTTTAGGTCCTTTCACAAATATACTATAGCACCATCAGGTGGTCTCAAGAAGGAGCTTCCTAAATTGAACTGCAGTAGCTCATGCGTTGCAGCTGTCCAATTTAGGCAACCCTCTTTTACATCAAGAAAGAGCACAATAATTATTACATATCAAAGGGATCCCATATAATTTAGCTGAATGCCTATCTACTATCTATTATCTATTATAAAGAAGTTAATTTGAGGTTTTTGGTCCTAATCTACCTTATTGTTGGTGCCCCCACCCAGCAGGCCCCATTAAAGCGGTAATCCTGCAGTTGATTGCTGATGATGAAACGATGTCATGACGACAGTAAGGTGAAGGAGCAACGACTACTATTGAATGAATGAATGCACAGTTTACTGAATAATCATGGTTTTGTATATTGGAAAAATATTTTTCATGTATTTGCACAGAGAGAACTGGGTGAAAATAATTAATCCAGGCATTAATGATGAACTCCTCTGACTTTTTTTTTTTTTTTGATGCAACAGGAATTATGCCACTTGACAATTATGCGTAAAAGGACTCGGAGTTCTGATCCCGCTGTTGTTATGCAACACAAATATAGTACACAAAACAAACATGTTTTTTTGTCTCACTTTCGGGATGTCACCGGCAACCGCGTTTCCAATTGGTCTCTTGATGCCCAATTAACTCTCTAACGCGGGTGCTCGAGAGTTTGACATCGTCGAAGTTTTTACACATTTTAATTTTCTCTGCTCAGAGAGCTCGTTGCGCACCTTTTGTCTTATTTCTGAAACACTGGCTGTGTTCATTCTATTGAATAATGATTTTCTCATGAGTTAAAAATTGACCACTTGTTGATTACGGCCGTGTGAGGTCCCTGGTAATCGTTGTGAGAATAGCGGCGTGTTCCCATAGCTACATCCCAACAGATGAGCTCCCATGATGCCCAGCCTTCATCGTGGGGAGACTTCTGAGACCCGCTTGACTTTTACCATCACCTGCTGCGTGGCGGCGCACAAGAAGCGGAGGAGTCCGCACCGTTTCTTCTGTGGCTGGTCGAGATTCTGCAAAACTTTTGGATGGTTTTCATTTATGACGCCAGGACACGGCAACAATTTTATGCATGTGGTTTTTTTTTTTATTCAGTTACACCAACCTTAACCCGTGAGAAAGCTTTTTCCTGAATGTTTTTCTTTTTTGAGACTGCCATCCTGGTCCAAGATCTGCGTACCGCTGTCATCTGCGCTCTACACCAGGCAACTGGCTTGAAACGACCAGTGCTAATGTCATTATAATGGCCAATAGGCCTAACCTTTTGTCTCGCAATAAGGATCAACCTGTTCCGAGTTTATTATAAAGACTTCTCCCCGTCGCGTGCCAGCCTCCTTTTACGCACACGTAACGATGAGCTCGGAGAAGCCAAACTTTCTGTCACAGCCCGTAGTGAAGAACATTTTCATGTTCCGAAACGGCGATCCATACTACGAGGCTCGCCGGATCGTGATAAACCAGAAGAGGGTGTCCAACTTTGAAACTTTGCTGAGAGAGGTGACGAGTGGAATCCAAGCACCGTTTGGAGCCGTCAGGAACATCTACACGCCGAGAGGAGGCCACAAGGTAGACTGCCTGGAGAGTCTGCAGAGCGGGGAGCAGTACGTCGCTGCCGGGAGGGAGAGATTCAAACGGCTCGAGTAAGATTAACAAGCTTTGGCTCAATGTTAACTGCTTTGAAATACCAATTACAGAGACTTAATTTAATATAATGTTTCATTTGCGTGAATACAAGCACAGGGATAAGCCATCAAAGCTTACCTGCATCAAAGCATCCTAGTCAGGTGCAATAACTGTTAATAATAAACTGCCTGATTAATATCTCACTGTTCTCACACTTAGTGGGCCACACAGTGAGTCTTGTCAATTTTCTTTTGTCTGGTAAATATTTCAACCATACCTGTGGACTAAGTCATGGCTCTTAAAGGTTATGTGACTCAACACTTTTGCAACAGTTGAGTCATGAAGTTGATGAGCTCAGCAAAGAGAAGTGTGCCTTGCCCCAGCTTAAAAATAAGTGGACTTACAGCCTACTGCGGATAATGAGATTTGTGCAGCAAGTTATTCATGGATTGAAGTGGTGAAGCAGTTTGGTGAGAAAGTGTTCTGGAGTTATTCAGGTTGTATGCCGTCATCATGCTTCTTGACATAAATTTCCTGAAAAAGAGGTGGGTAGAGTATATAATTGAATCCTCTGCAGCAGAACTTCACAGTCATCATCCCCTCTCACTACAAACCACAATGTTGCTTCTATACTCAGAGGTTGTGTGGAAAATCTGTTGTAATGAAAGAAATACAGGAAAATGTTTGTATTCTTTATGCAGAGGAGCAACAACACACATTAGATATTCTGCTCTGAGTGGTGCTTTAATAAGTAGATACTTTTAACTGTTATGGCAGCACAGCTGGCAGCAAAGAAAATCTAAAATGATGGGTGTCTCTTAAAATATATTTATATGCCAGCAAATTTCACAATCATATTTGATCAAATACAGTTAAGTCTCTTCTCTTTTTAGAGAATTCCTCTGTAAAAATGTCAGTGCTGAACATGATTAACTTGGATTACTGTACTTTATGTTTTTTCTGCAGGTACCAACAGATTGGCTCAAGGAGGAAGAAGATGCTGCAGACTCTCCCAATGCAGGTGAGGCAAAAGTGCTGCTACAGTGAGTGAGCCCTCTTTCCTTCTGTCAGATAGTCATTTATGTGTCAAGCCAGTCAAGAAGGGTGAGTTCCAGTTGATTGCAGTGAAATACTTTCAGTGTTGCAGTAGTTGCTGTGACTACTGGTGTGTTCACATGTGTGTATTTGCTTGAAGACTGAGCCCAGCTCTGTGACAGTGATTTTATTGGAATAAAATATGAATCACCAGTTAGGATAGAACTGCTCAACTTACCTTGCTCATGGGCCAGTCGTCATATGACAGAAGGCCAGAGCCAATTATTAATTCATTAATAAAATAAATAAATAAAACATAAATAAATAAAATAAACAAATAAATAACAATAACAACAACACTAATAATAATAACAGTATTGATCATATAAAATGAATTAACTTTAAAATACCTATCAATTTTCTCTGAAATTCTTTATCTTTCAATTAACTGATTGATAACTGATAACATTTTAAAAAAAACTTTAAATCAGTTTATTATAATTGTGAATTAGAAAATGGAATGCTGGATTTTCCTTGTGGGATATAAGTCGAGTATCACTGATTCTGGAGCAAGAAAAACAAGACGCCGTGTCTGAGTGGCTTTCTTGAAGGTGCAGCTGATAAGAGGTTGCCAGGAGTTCCCAATCTCTCTGATCTTTGGCATCATATAAACTCAATCTGCAGAGATGGAACCTGTTTACATAATTTAAATAGTCTTGTCAGTCATCCAAACATTTATAAGGTGTGGTTCATCCTTTCATGCCCTTACCAGAGAAGATTTTCAGGCCATCATTTCCCAGTCCTCTAGTTTTGCAGTGGTTTTGCAGTAAGAAGCATGAGCAGCTTGATTCCATGGGAATGTACCATCAGACTGTTATTCCCCAAAAATCCAATATTGAGTCTCTACGAAAACACAGACCACACTGAACGTGTTTAAGATGTTAAAGTTTCTCATTTTCAGGCTATATGAGCTTGGTCCAATAGTAAAAGCCAAAAATGAGTCAAGTAATTGTTATCACATTGTTTAAGTTGCTTTTATTTAACTGCCTTAGTTTAAATTTTGTTTTAAAGACAATGAAACCAGTCACCTGCTATGCTTTAAAAGCAGGTTTAATTTAAAGTTTCCAAACGTATTCCAGCTTTTCAACACTTGAAACAACCATGAAATGCAAGATACATGAGGATTCAGGAACATCACCCCTGCATTCCTTCCCCCACCCACAGAGTAAAGGTTTTAAAAAGATCATCTAAGCAAGGTGTTATGTTTAGCATTCCTCTCTATTGTTTTCTGTGAAGAATCACTTTGTTGTCGTCTCAATGGCCATGAATTATTGATTTATGGATCATAATCATCCCTTCTTTCAATGCATCTTTAATCACCAGCTATGAAGTCACAGCCAGAACAAGAGCAGCTTAAAGTCAGGTTGCCCACAGGCTCATTTACTCTGAAGGTCAGCTGCAGGTCCTCTTTCCAAGCTATGTTCATTACAAGTAAGGAATAAGGACATGTACGAAAGTTTACATCCATATTTTTTTTACAATACTTATGTTCTCATACGACAAAATATCAAGTATAAAGTTTTGACATGCTAATCATAGTCATAGAAAACATTCAGTCAGAGAGATTAACAGGATATTGTGTGTTGTAAGAGTGCAGCCCAGCTCTGACCCTGGTCAGAACCTCAGAGGCATCAGCATTATGTTCCCTGCTTTCCCACTGTAACATTTTTATCATACTAAGAGAATCAGGAGCTACTCTCCATGCTCTTGATTTTGTCTTATTATCACTAGCAAGAAGCATATTCACCAGGGATAACCTGAAGGGCTTGTTGTTGCTGCTGTGATTACCAGCAAGTGAGCTTAAAAAGAGCCAATTTATTCTACAATGACCTGGCCCCCCATCACTAGCCCACTTAATCTGCCTGATTGTGTCGATTAATGATGAGAACTCTAGGCAAGCTAAATGGTTGGTAAGTTTTTTTTTTCTTGTCATTATTGACTCGGGATGAGATTGCTGTTACATCGCACCTCACCTTGAAATGAGCTTTTGGGTTGCTGTTTGCAC
>JAQNCA010000030.1:19871722-19894222 GCA_029783725.1 Acanthurus tractus
TTTTTTTCTTTTTTTCTTTTTTTCTTGTGGCCAATCAATCAATGAGACACATTATGTCTTAGGCGGCATAATCTTAACTGCAGCTCACAGCTTCATTAAAAGTCAGGAAATTGAAAAACACTTTAGCAGATTAAACCAGTAATTTCTTCAAATAAAAAAGGAAATGTTGTGCCTATTTTCTTTTTCAATTCCATGTGCCTCCTCTTACATGGAAAACCAATGTTAGAGATGAACACCACCACTGGTGGTGGAGACCTCGGGAGACACTTTAATGGGGCTGCACTGTGGTTGTGGTTTGGTACAGGATTATCTAAAAGCAATGGTGGTAGAACATCTGCTTCAATAGACCTGTGGTGATTATTAAGGTGATCACGTGCTGTTGTGGTGGTAATAATGATAATAATATTAATGATGATGGGTCTTCTTATGAGCCATTTGTATTCTGAATCTCCTCATGACCTTAATCATCTTGCTTGTAAAAATGTCTTCCAGCTCCCCTGCACTCTCTCATTGTCTGGGGAAGTTGTTTACCTGCCTGAATCATTTTGGGGTGTTTTTTTCCCTTTTCACCACCAGGTGTCACTCTTGTGCTGTCCTTGTTCACATCTTCAACAAGAAAACACAGCTGTGATATAATGGATGTAAAATCTCAACAAGTCACTTACTTGAGGATGAATAAAAGCTCCTGCTTTATGTGAGAGGCTTTATGGATTTCTGAAATGATGTAATGAACTCTGACGGAGGAATTTAGGTTTTAGGGTCTTGAAAAGTAGACAGCACATTAAAAATAGAACCTGTAAAATTACATTAGAGAATAAAATACAAACTGAGGGCATGAGGCTTTTATACAAAAAGAGTGTTATTAAATGAATCTAAATTAACCAGCATAAAACCTATATGGAATTGTTTCTTGATAAGTCATCCACAGTGCAGAGGAACTTTGTATTCTGCTCCATTTAGCCTTTCTGAGCCTCTTCAATACAGGACTTGTTGAATCCAAATGTAATCCATTTCTTTCCATTTCAGTTCACATTTGGTTCACAGAACTCTGTTTAAGGATGTGTGAGATTGAATAAGTGTTGAAGTATTTACACCAGGATGTTACCCATCACTCACCTCATTGTTATGTTGCCTATAACAAGCCCACTCAAGACACAATATCACACATCAGGATGAAGCACATGGCTTCTGTACATTATGATATCACACACTGTAATGTACTTTGAGTATCTTTGCTTTAGAGAAAAAGGCTTCTTTTTTAAAATTAGCAGATGCTTTCATCAATTTTTTTTTGCTATGTTTATTTTAAATTATCTCTATTTTCTCTCTTTTTTTCAGATGACCTGGAATCAAAGACCGATGATGGAAAGACTGAGGACAAAACTCGTCAAGACCAGCCATCTGAAGAGGTAAACACACAGTGTTTTTAATAGACTACCGCAAAAACAAACAATGTCATCTTTGTAAAGAGATGTGGATGTTCTTTCTGCTTAAAGTAACCTCTCATTTGCCGCACAGCAGGCACGTTGTCTGAATTAATTTCATGGGTTTCGCTCTTTGTCACATGTCATTCTTGCTCATGTGATACCTGGGAAACATTGCACGATGATGTGTGTAAAAGCTAAAACTTATCAACTGCTTTCATTCATTAAAGCTTTAAGATAAAGAATTTAAAATAACACAACCCATGTGTTGTGTGAGGAATTAGTCTGATTTGATTTTGCTGTATATATATATTGCTATATGATTATGCAATACCTATTAACTTACCCAGTAATTACATATTAACATCCCCTTAGAAAGATTAAATGCCTCTTGTTTCTCAACTTGTTGCATATTGATCGACATTAAAAGGGTCTTGACAGAACCTGATTTGTAAGTTCTAATGACTTTGTAGTGCTTTCACTCATAGCTCACAGGAAGAATGACTGTAAACAAATCAATTACCCCGTATGCCTGTTCAAACATGTAGATCTGTACATTGTTCCTGTGATATTATTGCATCACAGAAACCCGCAGATGATGATACAAAAGCCACAGAGGAGAATGATGAAAAGCCTGGAGAGAAGGCGGAGGCTGCTGCTGAAAACACCACAGACAAAGACACTTCAGCCAGCAAAGAAGAAAACGGGGAAAGCCAGAAGAAAAATGATGAAAAAGAGGGAGGGGAAGAGAAGAGGGAAAATGATGAGCAAATTGATGAGAAAGAGGAAGAGGCAGCAGCAGGATCAGAGGAGAAGCAGGAAAAAGTAGAAGAGGAAGTGAAGAAGAAGGTCACGGATGAAAGCAAGGAGGAGGTTAAGAGTGAGGAGCAGGGGTCCAGCAGTCGCAACAGTGATAAGAACCAGGATAGTAAAGAGAAAGAAGAAGGAAGCCATACATCTTTTGAGGGTGAAAAGGATGAGCAAGACAAAAACACAGAAGAAGAGAAGCTAGACAAAGATGGTGGAGAGAGGGAGAATAGCAGTAAGGACCAAGTTAATGATGTAGACACGGGGGAGGAACAGAAGGAGACAGAAAACAGCAATGATCCGGGGAAGACTCAGTCAGAGAACGAGACAAAAGACAATGATGGTGGCAGAAACAGTAGTAGCAACAGTAACCAGGAAGAAGATGTGAGCAAAACAGAAGAGGGAGAATCTAAAGAGTCAGGAGAGACAGAGAAAAAGGTGAACGGAGAGGTCAGTGGAGAAGATGATGAGCTGGAAAGTGAAGCAGAGCTGGACATGGAGGAGGAAAACTCAGACAGTCGCAAAGATGCCACAGCAAATGGAGAGAAAGGGGAGGACGATGAAAAAGACAATCAGGATAAAAGCAGTAAAGTGAAGGATTAGGAGCGAAATATAAATGTCAAAGTTATTGAATGAGCCGTGCTAAAAATAGTAAGCAATACTTTACAATAGAGTCTAAAAATAAGGAGGGTGGCAGAGCAAATTCACTGAAAGCCAAGCAAGAACAATTTAGATCTTTTTTATTATGTCTATTTCTGGCCTTAAAGGATCTGCACTTATAAGAAAATAGCATCCGAATGCTGATAAAATATTAGAAGCTTGAATGACCAACTGTTAAATGATATCAAATTCAAAACATCATACACATTTTTAGGTTTCTAATCTACTGCTATTTTCTCAAATCATTATTTAATGCCATTATGTTTGGGACAGACAAAAAAAATAAGAACTACAGGAATTTATCTTCATTTTTCATTAAAAACACACGATACCTCCTGGGCTGCTTCATTGTTTCAGTATACACTGTCTTTGAGCACTGTAGCTATGAAAATTACATGCATTTACAGTTATGGTTATAGATGGGGATTTTTTGTATGCATGATATTTTTGTTTATTTTCCAAGAAAGTGATACAAATGAACTTTTAAAGTGAGTAAAATAAGCTATGTGTTCTATTGTAGCAGGTGTCTTACTGTTTAGCTAAGTTATATAAAATAAATATAGTTTGAAAGTTATTTTCTCAAAGTTATTCTGCTCAGCATTATGTATTCATTCTGTTTGTCTAATGCAGGTTTTTTAATTTATATCGATCTACTCTTTGTGTGAGAAGAGAGAACTTTACAGCTCAGCACCTTTAAAGACGCTTGAACAAAACAGACTGTGCTTCATTGATTTATCTCTGTCACTGCTTCATAAGATAACTCAAATTGATTCTGTCAAACAATAATTAAAATAAAGTAAAAATATGATTATAAGAATCTTTTTACATGCATTTTTAAGTATGGACTGTTAAACTTTGCGAAGGGAACAATGGGAATTATGCTCACTTCAGTCACTGCTGCTGCAAGAAATGTTTTATGGCACCTTAGTAAGTACTTTCTTTAATTCAAAAGCCTGTACTCGACAGCTTGATGACTTTTATTTTTATACTCTGGCTTTCATTTGGGCAAGTTTGAGACAAACATAATGAGCCAAATAAAGAATTCAGCTTTTACACTAAAATAAGTCATCTGTATCTTTTATTTTTGCCACTACTGTGGAGAGATCATTTGTGTTCTTTTAGGAAATGTAGCAATGGATCATAGAAATGTCCCTTTTTTAAGTCTTGCATTCATAACTTTACCCTAGATGAAAATTAAACAACGGTATGGCAATAAAAACTACTTCATATATTATGTCTTCTTATGATAAGCAACTTTTTAATGGTTCATTTGGGTGCAAAGAGAGATGCTTTTTTTATGATTTTGGGTTGTTAGATTTACTATAATACAGTGGGTTACATTTTTTACATTTAAAAATGCAAAGTGACTGGCAACCAAAACTAAAAAGCATAGGCTAAGCTATAGAGCCAAAAGTACAATATTTGAAATGTAGAATAGCAAAAGAAGGATTAAATTTAAAAAAGTCAAGTAAAGTAACTCAACACCTGCAATTTAGTCCTGTGTGTGTTCATCTCTGGTATAAAAACATGTATAAACTCTATTTGGTGTCAGTGTAGGCTGTCTGATCTTTTAAGCACCAATGATCAGTTGTTCTAGCATTTTCATGTTCCGTATTACATCCTTTAGAAAAGTTATGATGAGGGCTTAACAGTGTGACATGATGAGTTACACAATACTTCCATATTTTTCTTTTCAGTCATAAGAATACAGATCATTGATTTACCATTAACTTAAGGGCAAAAACGTAACATGCAGAAGCAGGATGTCTTCATCAGGTACATTCTTAGCACTTGGCAAATTTAGCACTACTTAAATGTGCAATATGTACTTTTTTGAGCAACAATTCTTGTTATATTATCTAGGTGGACAATGTGCTCTTTTAGTGTTTCTATGCTGTAACTAGCATAACAAATTTGAACATCTGGATTTAAAGTTCACTTAAAAGTCATATTAAACTGCTTTTTCTTGTTCCGTGAGCTCTTCTCGTTGTTCATTTATAGGCCAATAAGAAACCTGCATAGTGTATTTTTAATGCACCAATTAATATAACTAACAAGAAGTCAAGGTGACCAGGTTAACAGTCTCATGTTCTGTATCACTTTAATCACAGCAGAACAACAAGTGAGATAAGCTTGAGAAGGTGATGTACTGTAGCTAACACTTTTATAACAGGTTTTATTCATTTATTTTTCTTCAGTTTTCCCCAGAAACACAGTTACATAAAGACACAATAAACTGCCTCCCACAGGCAGGAAACTATAGTGTGAACTGTGATCTAATTCAATGTCTATGATGGCCTCACCACCCTCTCATCCCTGCAGCTGTTCAAAATGAGATTCATGCAGTCAATGTGTTTGTGAGTCACCGCCCAACGAGAGAGGGAGAACATGGGTGAGAGAGAGGGTGAGGGAGAAGGAGAGAGCAAAGAGCAGGAGACACAGTGGAAGGCAGAGGAGGCAGGGGCGGGGATGTGTGACTCATTCGGCCTGACTGGTCGAGGTGATGATCCTTAAGGTGCTATTTCTGGAGTTACCATCAATTCAGTCTTATCTCCTTCACCGGCCTCTGTGTGTGTATGTGTGTGTGTGTGTGTGTGTTAATATGGCTTTGAAAAGCACTGACACCCTTCCGCACTTCCCTTACCTAAATGACTCTCCTGATTGATTACAGTAAGAGCTTCTACACAGTGTAATAAAGGTTTAATATGTTGAAACACCGTTGACAATTTTATTAATGAAAACTAAATTATAATTGCTTATCTTTCTAGGGTTTTTTTCTTTCAAATAAAGAGAGGGGAGTATACTTTATCTCAGACTTCCACTTAAACATTTACAATATTGAAGTAACCTTGCATCTTAAATGATTAAAAATTTTAAAAGACAATACAATGTGGTGGTTATTTTTCCAAGCAAAAGCAACAAGGCGTTTGTTTATTTACAAGTAAAGCAAGAGCAATTATGGCCTCTACACATAAAATCTTGTATTCTGTTTAGTATGTTCGTTTGCTAGTTTGCTCGGATTTGGAGGACAAGTCCAGTACACGCCAATGAAGATCATATCACCTTTTGGGGTATTTTCAAATCACTGGGCCCATGCACAAACTATTTTACAGTGCACGATAAGGCATTTGGCCTTGGTGGAATAAATATTTTACATCTTCATAAAATCGCGTTAAGTTGAATATTGACACATCTTGGCAAAACATAGATATACAGTGACTCAATATCACAGTCCACATTTGTTGACACAACCAAACATGTAGTTGCCCAAACACAGAGGGAGCAGCTGCCATGGAGCACTTAGGGACAGTGGTTTCAAGGGGATCTGGTGCAACTGTACCATCTCTCTTTTTGTATGCTTTCTTTTCTCCAACATAATTTCTGGTTGTCTGGAAGCTTAGAAATATTCTATAAAATTAATGTGTAACCTAGATTAAAAGGCACTGGCACATTTTTTTGCCCCAACTTTAATCATTTTGTAAATATACCCAGACATGCATCTTGTGCTTACAGATTTATAAATTTTAATTGTCCTTTCAGTTTTATTATCTTTTGACTGTGTAAAAACCTTTTATTTCTGTTCTTTTAATCTTTAGGTTATTGATCTTGATAGTATTTGATAATATATGAAGTATATACAATTCAAGTAGTAATAAAGAAAAATGTTTCTATTTATTTACATTGGGAGATTAGTGAGGATATGTAGTGTTTTGATCAGGTGCATAAATACAATCTTAGCACATTTTAAGCTGCATATATAGCCAGTTTTATTGTGTTGTTTAAAAAATAGACAAGTAGACATACCTTCAATAAGTACAGTAGACTTTTGATTTACTGATAGAGTCAGCTGTTACATCAGGAGACACTTAAAGTTTGAGACCGTTTTTTTAATGGTCAAGAGCAGCAAAATATACCCACTCTGGATTTGGAATTGTAATGCAGAACTCAGCTTTGCTCAATAAAAGGATAAAAAAACACACACTTCACAGCATGGAACTACAAGTCAGCACATTTATTGATCACTTAATAATGCTCTGACCACACTGAAGGGTTTGTTTACCTTTTTGTACTGTAGGTTTGCAGCTAAGTGTTGAGTAAGTTCCATAAAAATGTCTCATTTGTTGTTATATAGTTCTTCATTCTTCATAGTTCTAGCTATGTGTGTGTTGGTGTTGTTTCTGAAACCAAATGTGTTAAAACAACATCACAGAACTTTTCAAAGTAAAACTAGGAAGAAAAAAAGGTGAAGGCTCTGAAGATGGTAAGAAAAGGTCAACTTACATGAACATACAAGTAGGTCACCAGCACAGCAGATCATTATCTTACATAGTATTTATATGCATTGTTGCTGCATGGATTTGATTAGAGAAGATAGTTTGGAAGGACCTGCAACACTGATGCACAGTAGAGGCATGTAGCTTGATGGATGGATTTGGACTGTAACTCATTAGGCCTATAACACTGTTCTATCCAAATACATAAAAAATGCTGTATGTTTAATTAAGTTTGCATCTGTGCAACAAATTCAATGAATGAACAAAAACAGTACACAGCAATTTTCAAATGGCATTGTCACAATATTTTTAACCTTTATACAGAAACAAAAAAGTTTTAGAGCAGAGCAGCAAAACATGTCCATTAACAACTTGTTGTGCTTGTTAAAGTACACAAGTGAATATGCAGCCTTTTAAAAATAGCTTTGATAATTCCACATTTCTACATTACTACACACTACATAATGTTCATCTTGAAAATATTGTATGTAGTTTCAAGTTTTGTGTCCCAGCACAGGAAGGCAGTTATTGTAGCTTAAGCAGATAGACTGAAAACGCTGCTAGAACAACGCAGCTCCGTGGCGAGCTGAGTGTGCTCTGTTCATCCTCCAGTTATGTAACTCATCTGTCACGTTGTCTCTGTTGATGCGCCTCTTCATTTTAATATACACAGCACCTGCAATGTCTTTTTACCAGCTCATGACTCTGAGCTAACAACACTGTGATTCAGTACGCTGCAGAAATGTGTATGAGAAGTGGGAGACACAGTGAAAAAGCATAGGTAATGAGGGGAAAGGAAAAAAAAAAACATGAAATAGACGGCATAATGAATGCTTTATTTATATTATTTATAAGGCTATCTGTTTGCTTCTGACGGACTGTGTTGTTTTGCATGTACAGTCTGGTTCAGTGTGCCTTTCATCAGTTTTTCTGGTCTAATCTATCAATCCTGTCTGGAGATTCACTGAAGGAGACAAGGTCAGAGGCCTAATGAGGCAAAAGAAAATGTCAGTGTGAAATCTACCCCGAGGGTCTGTTCTCATCTGTGATTTTCTTTTCTGTCCTGATTATGTGTGACCTTAAAGCTAAATATCTGTTCAGACTTATCTTGGCTTGTTGATGCATATAAACAGTACTTAAAGTGTTCATGAGTTGAGCACATATATGCATATTGTGCGGTTTTGATTGACAGCTGTCTTCGATTGTAATGAAGTTGCACTGCATACACATGTAAACACACACAACATATAGAGAATTCTGCACATAGAAACCCTCATCCTCTGAAGTTCTTTTAGACACAAAGCAGAGTTAATAGCAGCTGTGTTCAGCACTTCTTTTAATCATTTCTGTGCATGAGGGCCATTCACCAATAACTTCAAACACTGCATCCGCTGCTCTGCACCCTCCAGCAGTAACTCCATCCTCTTTTACAAAATATGAATCCTCTTGGCTGAGAAATACTCTGTGAAAACTACAATGGTGTTGTTCAGCGGCTGTGTTCTATTGATTTGTTTTCAGGGTTTTCTGGGTAGGGTGCCAGACGTGTGTGTGTGTTTGAGTGTGTGTGCTTTCTCAGACTAGTATGATTTTCAAACAACTGATGTTCAAACAACAGACATAAACTTTGCACAGTTATATTAACTCTGCACCTATATAACCTTTAAATCAAGCTTTAATGTCAAACACAGCTAATAAAGATGAACCAATACTAACAGTCATGTAAGCTGACCTTTCAAATGAGAAAATGGGCACATAGATCAACATACACTCCCATGTTCGCACTCACACACTGTCTACACAACCATGGATCATCACACACACTTCTTCACTTTATTCCTTGATCTCGACTTCTGTCAGGTCTCTGACTTTGTGGTCGTTGGCTGGATGTTCTGGACTTTGGAAAGTGTGACTGGCACCTTTCCCTCTCCGGGCGTCGGCGCTCTCATTATGGGAGTACCTGAGACAAAAGCAGTACTGCTACGTGGGATATTCATAAAACATTGAAATAAATAACCTCTACACATACTCTACCTACTGTCTGGGATTTTTACATTTTATTCATTAAGGTGTCATAATGAGACGAGGAGAGAGTTAAACCTTACCGACTGTTGCGTGCAGATCTGCCAACCTCTCCTTAAACTTCTGCTGCAGATATAGTTCTTCTTTGGAGTAGCTTTTGGCAAAGGCAGACAACAGGAGACCGACAGCCATGGATGTGCCTCCCACACAGAATAGTACGGCACCAGTCAGCTTACAGACATCCAGTGCACGGTTGAAACTGACAGCATGGCTGTTGAAGAAAATTAAAAAAAAAAAAAAATTGATTATAAATGAAAAATGATTATAAGTGAAGCATCAATATTTGCAATATTTGTCAAACTTATAAGTGTCAACCTGAAAAAAATATCTAAGAAACAGTAACAAACAGTCACATGGTGGGAAACAAATTTAATGTCACAAGGTTAAGACTAAATTTTAAAAAAGGGAAAAGCAAACTACTGCATGTGCATTTAAATATGGACTCTCCATTATGACTTATTGGATTAACATACAGATTGTAACAATTCTTATCTTTATATCCTATCTATTCCATGGAAGTTTTCTACCTGTCAACAAAAAGTAGATCATCCTCGCCAAATGCTTCAATTCTGGCTGGAGTAGCATAGCCCACCAACACAACAACCAGGCCTGCTAACAAGATTAGGGTGCCGAACGCAAGACAGACCTGTGGAGAAAAAAAGAAATCCCAGAATTAAAGACAGCCTTTCCTGTCTTTGTAGTAAAACCCAAGTCTTGTTGTGATCACAGATCATTGCTAATAATACAATATTATTATCCAAAAAACAGCAGGTGAGATGAGGTTGTTTGACCAGACCTAAGGTTCACTTCACCTTCCAGAGTAAAGAGCTCCACCTGCTTGGCGATCTCTGAATCTGAAAATCTTCATCACGTTCCCAGATAGAAGCTGTGCACTCCTCGTAAAACTGTCAGGGAGAAATTG
The DNA here is from genome assembly GCA_029783725.1 of Acanthurus tractus. Lineage (NCBI taxonomy): Eukaryota > Metazoa > Chordata > Actinopteri > Acanthuriformes > Acanthuridae > Acanthurus > Acanthurus tractus. The sequence continues at coordinate 19,881,889 of JAQNCA010000030.1, forward strand.
AGATTTTCATTCCAAATATTGAAATCCATAAGTGACTCCTTTTTCAGAAAGAAACATTCAAGTAATGCAAGACTGACTGACGGATATTTCTAGAGTAAGCCCCCATACTGTGTGATACCTGGTGTAGGTAGGAGCGGACTCCATACTGTTGGCAGTTCCCGCTGGCTTGAGTGTGCTCAGCATACTCCGACCCACAGATCTCTGAGCAAGAAGTCATCCTTCACATCTGTCTACCTGCTTGAACACACAAACATGAATGCATAACTGCCACCCACTGAAAGGGAAAATGTATAAGACAAGGGGCAGTTTGTCAACACAGTGACTATTAACATGCTTACTATGATCTCTGCTGTAACTTTCTTTGACTGTAGCTAGTAGTTGCTGATAGCTTGTTAGCTCTGTCTTACGAGCTAACCAGCTAATTGGAAGCTTGGAGAAACAGATGAGTGTTGATGTTTACACTTTGGGTAACAGGAACAGGCTCAGGGACCTCCCAGAACTGAGCAGAGCCTTCCAGATTAACCAGTTTCTTCATATTCTGTTTTAATGTTTATTAATTTTTTAAAAATATTTTGAACACAAATTATGGCTACATACTACACATGCCCTCTTTAAAGAACCGTTTACACAATTTTGTGGACAATCAATCTCCAGTGTCTACTCATCCATAAACGGGTACAGATACATTTCTAGTACATTCAGATTTCATACACACGGGCATGCACTCTAACACCCAGTGCCAGAAAGTTACGTAACACTGTACTGGAGGCATAGGCCCCTCAGTATATTGAGATTAATGATGTGTCTGATGTTATGAAATGATCCATGATATATTACATCCATCCTCCTCCTTAGGTTTAATCCTGTGTGAGCTGAATGCAGGGAGTGCCGACATGCACAAAATGAACACTCTTATCAATTTATACTGTGCTTCATTCCAGAATGTTAACTTAAGATCTTAAAGGTTTCATAGAAGACATAAATCAGTGGCAGACACAACATAGTTTACTGGGCTTTTTGCTAGCAGACAGATAATGTATCAGGTTTGACATTGCATAACAAATATACCAACAAATATAAAAATGAAAGTGTATATCTTTCTGTATATGTAATGTTATATGTACTACCAGATTCTATGAATATATAACTTCTTTTGTTGATTAGTTAGACATTAAAAAGTAATTTGCTCAAATTCATATATATATTACATAATACAGTGTATTGCATCTGCAACTGTTTTCTTTGCTTTGATTCTATTAAAGAAGCTCTTGCATCCTGAATTAAAAAAACACCTAAAAATAAAATAAAACATTTACTCTAGGAAAATGTTATTTCACACACTTGCAACTCCCTCAGTATCCATTTGGATCCAGAGGCTTTTCACAGCTCACTACCTCTGAAGAAAGACACATAACTATGTTTCAAATTTTAGTCAGGTAACACTAAATCTCAACTGCTGTTTCTACTGCATCTCAAAAGAAACAGGCAGGGGAACAGAAGTAAGAACAAAACATTGATCCCAGTGTTGACGATGTGTATTTTTATTTAACAGAAAAAAATGAGAACACATGTCGTTCAGTTTCATATCTCACGTCCCCAAAGCAGCATCCTTTGACACATGTGACACATACATGAAGAAAGAAATATGCTATATGTGTTGCAAATTTAAGATCTACTGATTAATCACAGTAGGAAGGACTATACAGTTTGAATCAGCTACAACTAGAAGTTATATAAAATGAAGTAGCAATGTCGTTGAAGCAAAAGAAATGGCTTATGTCCCAGGGGTGCTGTTTGCTTATGGAATATTGTAAGTAATTTTTTTTATCTCATTGAACTATGTAAGCAATTAAGAATAATTTAGAATAAACATAATTAGTGCAAATTACTGATGCAAGATGTGCAGTAATAAAGCAACATGACAGTGCTGATAGTCAAATAGGAGGAAAAGTGAGATGCCTGAGCAAAAGATAGCATCCGTTACTTACAGTCAATGCTTTTATTATTGCAATTTTAAAACTCTTGTGTATTTAAAGTGAAAAAAAGATGCTGCATTTACGGCCTGAACATGAATTGATCCACAAAGATTTTTTTAGTTGAGCTCAAACATTGAGAGGCGATAATATAGAGTTGTCAGGAAACAACTGGTATAATGTCATTAAGCCGTTATTATCATAACACAGCATCTAGATTATAGATGTTCTGATGTTCAGAAATGTAATAAGAAGATGGAGATTTTCAAATGTCTATTTCCTACTAAACATGGGTTCTCAGTTTATGTGAAATGACAGAGTTCCAGTCAGATAAGATCAGTGTGATAAATTGAAATGCTCAAATAAAAGGAGGCCCACTGTTCCTCAGTACCTCATATTCATTATATTACTGTTTAATTTGTACCTGCTAAGGACTCTAATGAACACCTGGCTCTGTTCAGATGCTGTAAAGTCTCTCTGTGTACCCATAACTGCATATAGTTAAGAAAGTTTAAATATTCATCATCCATCAGTGCCAGCCCAGCAGTGAAAAAAAGCTAAATATGGAAATTTTAGAGATGACCAACTATAATACTCTGCAAGTTACAGGAGCAGGAGCCATTTTTATTTTGAATGAATAAATAAATTTTAAAAATGTGAGTATAAATATTGTAAGAAATATCTAGAAAAAAAATAGTTATCATAATTTAGTTTATGATAAGTCGTTTTTGAAGCAAACCAAAAAACCTTATTTACTCATATACTAAAATAGTGCCCTTGACCTTATGTGGTTCAAGACAACATTCAAACTGCAGAAACAGACATATGTCCAAAATGGCAAAAATTGGCTTAAAGATGAGGTTAATCTTTACTAAATGGATCGTTGTAATGAAATATATAAACAATGGCTATATTAACAGTATTCTATAAACGAATCGTGAAAAAAGGTCAAATGCTATATTCAGATATGGTAACAGCTCGCAAATGTCTCTCCTAGGTCATCTTATGCCAGTGCATATTCTCGAATTTGACATTTTCCTCATCCACAACACTGAAGACGTACAAAAATAAATAAATCTGTTGATCTAGACCAAACTGTGCTTTCAAACATTCTAACGGGATTAATCGATACTTTTATCTAAACGTAGATAAAAAAAATGGCCAAACAGTTATTTTATTAACATTGCCTGTAACATGTCCTTTCAACCACTGAATCGGGAGCTGGCCATGGCGCTGATCGCCATTATTATCATCCAGCCCTCAGCCCAGCAGGAAAACACACAGACGTAATATGTGACGCCAGTCTGAAAACAGACCTCATCCAGTCGCCCTCCCAACCCCCCATGAGACACAAATAGACACACTGCACGCTTTTCAATTAAACTCAAAAAAGGCGCACTTCGCATTAAAACATTTGGACCAAATCAAGCGGTCTGACGTCTCAACCACCTGCAAAATGTCATCTGTAATAATAACATCTGCAGTTACAAGCTTAAGGTTGAACTTAAATTTCACGTGAATAGGTTACCAACGCCCGAAACGCTTTTAGATCAACATTGAAACCAGTGATCAAGGAAAAGGGCGAGAACACAAAGTTTAAAAACAAATCTTTTCGACGTTTTCCCCATCTTAAACGCTACTTCCAGATGTGCAAGATGAAATCGTGTGCAAGGGTGACACCGTCAAAGGCATGAAAGCAGGAAATATGTTTCCTCGACGTGTTATTTACAAAACCACAAATCCAGCTGTTCATAACTCTAGAAATATTCTTGTAAATCATTAAAATCTTCATTTACCTGTCATTACCAGCTCGGAGAGTGATCACTCGCTGCTGTTCCCTCAGCCGGGTCCCATCACTCTACACTCACCTCTCTCTCTCTCTCTCTCTCTCTCTCTCTCTCTCTCTTTCCGTCGATGATTCAGATTTTCACGCTGTCCACTGCGCAGGCGTCACATCTATAAATCCATAAAAAAATATGATTCAGTGGTGAAGATGCGTGTATAGCAGGCAGGAGACTATGCAATGGGAATGCATTCATTCAATATTTAACACTCATGTCTGGATAGACTCGTGGATGAATGAATTAGAAAAAAAATAGTTAGACAGATAGGTGGATAGCTAACAAGTTCACCTGGAACTTGAGTGTTAAGGTGAAGCATTTGACCCTTAAATTCACTGCATATACACAATTACACAAGAAAACACACACAGCCACACCCCCACACACGCATACACACTCACATCCAGAATTCCAGTCACATTCCAGGGCATTCTATTTTTAGCACTGTCAGTGACGTACACTGTTGAAGGAAGCGTTAGTCACCATCCCAATGCTCCTCTTCAAGAAAATATGTTGACCTAAAGAGACAAACCACATCACGACACAACTACGAAACCCACTTTTAAGACCGTATGAGAGGGTGCTGGCAATTTAGTCAAACTCGTTTCATGATTTATTTTTCTCAAAGCCTGCAACGTTAAAATTAGTGAAACTCTTGTCACAAATTGAGCTAACCTCTGGTCCATATTGGCTAATGGCATACAATTAGGGCCTAGATGAGTTATACTCTTAATGGACGTGCGGTTTAACTCTAAACAGCTAACTTTTGTAATATTTCTGTTTTGGGCAGTGAAAACTACAAGAGAAACTGTATCCCAATTTTTGCACTTATTCCTTTGCTACGTCTGATTTGAGCATTCAACTTCTTAACCATGCTGTAAGAAAAGGCCACACTAAAGCTGTTTAGCTGTTCCATAGGCAATGGCCTGGGGCCTTGTGAACTTTTGTTCCCATTAAAGATGAGCATATAAATAAATAGTATAAAAAAAAAGAAAACGATTTTCTTTTATTGTCTCCAAATAAATTATCACATAATAGACAAAAATAAATCAGCATGCCATTAAATGTGGGCCTATCAAACAGAATATTGTGTTGGCAATATTTATTATTACCCACATTTCACACCTAATGGGCTATTCCACCTTGACCTTTGACCTTTGCATGCGTATACTGGGATGACGCAGTAGTTCATGTTCTCGTGAGAGGTACTGTTGTGGAGCGATTTTAAAGTGGATTTGAGAAGAAAAAGAGAAAGAAGTCATTTACTCAATTTTAAAAGATGTCTGCATAAATTGAAGAACTTTTTTATGAAAAGAACTAGAGCTTCGAAGGACATACGAGGACGGAGCAACTAGCAGACATTTCAACGGGTGTAGCGTCAGCTAAAAAAGTTTGCTACTAGCACAAGCAACACCTGCCGAAGCCTCAAAAGTTTGATAGGCACATTGGGACAGAAAGATGGACTCATTTTTGGGACAGAGCGGCTAGGTGGACTCGTTTAATTATGAACTGAGAATGACCGAGCAGAGAAGCTGAACCCATAGCCGATTGTTGAGGACTTCGCCGTGAACGAGACTAACTCAAGGCTCTTCAGACCGGTGAGTAACATTAACGTTACAACAGAGAGGGACACAAGTAACCGCCGTTGCCAAGCAATGTAGCATTGTGTGTGTGCGCGCGCTACGCTGTGTGTTGAGACTGTGCGAGACTCTGAGTGTGTTTCTCTGTTTGTGTTTGTGGTTGCAGTCGCTGTGGAGTTTGTTTTGTTTGTATATATCTCTGTGCTGTCTGCCTTGGTGATGTTTTACTTTACTGTTTACATCGCTTTGCACCCGCCGTGGTGTCCATTGCTGTTTTTGTTGTTGGCCATTTGGGTTTAATTTTAAGGCCTTTGATTATTTTTCTTGTAATGCTACTATGAGGAATGCCGTATATTCATAGCTGATGCTTTGGTGTCCACGCAGGCTGCAAAAACTGTTTATACAAATGGCATCTTGGAATGTTTCGTTGGGTTTGGGCAAACTGTACAGCTTGTTTGCGTGATGTTGTTCCCACTAGTGTTGTTGGATTTGTATTTAATGCAATCATATCCTAAATGTGTTTTTATTTGACTGCATTTTATTTGATTGCATTGCATACCTTTTTACACTTCACAACATCTCAGTCTTAAGATAAAGCTGCAATGTCTGTCATTACAAGAACTTCAGAGCATACAAAGCATGTGATCATATAATGTGCATTGCCTAAATAATGTTTTAGAAAAAGTCTAAGACAATTTCAACTCATAGTACTCTCGCAGATCCCCTTGAAACAAACAAAAAGGTATACAGCATTCACAATGTATAATTAAATGAACATAAAATAACAGTGTAAGCTGATAAAATACTGTGAAGACAGAATAAAATCAGTTTGGAGTCCAAAGCCTTTAAATCTCTCTGGCTGTATGTAAATGTGCTTGACTATTAGAGTTTCCTGTTGCTGACAATAAAAAGTTTCAGGAGGTTTTATCCTGATAACACAGTCTATATGTAATGCCCTCTATTGTTTACAGTATGAATGCATACACTATGCAGTAGTGAGTGCGGTTGACAGGGGACATTCTGAGATGGTTGTGTATAAGGCTGGGGTGTATGGATAATCACAGTTTAACCATTTACTACACTCCTGAATATTTATTCATATAAAACAGGCAGCATTTTCATTCTGGAAGTGGATTTGTACATGCTTTGAATCACACAACACAAGTTTGAGAAGAGTGATTATTCATAAAGGAGGATTATTTAGGGTTTCTTGAGTTAGAACAGTCCTTAGGTTCTGTAGCTTTTTTAACTGAGAAGAGATGCTTCCAACAGTTTTATTCACCAACAAGGGCTGTGTTAAGCAAATGGGGAAGAGCCCCACACTCGTCTTTGTCTGGGGCCTGCCACTGGTGTTGCCTTCATATCCTCCTGGACCTCCTTGGATAAACCATTGAGATGGAGTTAGTGGATACTGCACAGACTGCAGGGACTGATTTTGTCAGTTTATTAGACAGATGAGACTTGCAATTTTCAATTACCCAAAACAGATATACCATCAAAGATTACTGCCTTCAAATTCTGTTCTTTATCATTCAAAGAGTTGAGTTGCATAAATATGTAATAGAAGCTATATAACTCATCTTTTTCTACCTTAAGACAAAACTTATTAGTGACTCCTCATGAAAGACGAAACGTTTGCTTGGAAGTTTGGAACCATAAGTTCTTGTGTTAATTTCTTGTTAACACTGAACATAGCCAACCATAAGGTTTACAGAATTGTGATAGTAAAAATGAGCTTTGATTGCACACTATACTGTAGGTTGGGTAGTTTGAAACAGCCAAGTGGTGAAGTGTAAGTGTCAGTATCATTTCAGAAACACTCTGTCCAAAAACACATTGCAGAACAAATGCAAGCAGTACTTGCCATTAACTTAGGTCAGTGTTCTCTATTCTTCCTAAAACAATGCCAGGAATTTACTGTAAAGCGATCAGTATCAGAAATTGTTGGTTGATGTCTTTAGCAAATGTTGGCTCCCCAGTTTCTGGCTTTTAATTTAATTTAAATCACATAAATATGGCTGGGATAAATTACCACTTCCATTACTGTTCCCTATGTGATATTTTGACTTTCTGACAGCTAAGAGGGCTCCCACTTACACGAGGACAACATCAATCAATATCAATTATTTTTCAATGGCTGTTCGAAGAGTGGAAATATGTGCAACACAAGATCACAGATTCAAAATTTTTGTGGACTCAGGATCTGGAACAGGTGTGAAATAAAGACTGCATTTATGTGATCAAAGGGCATAATTTCACCTCAGGCAAATGGCATTGTTAGGACACAGAAAGGCAGAATAGAATAAAGACTGGACCACTGAAGCAATAAATTGGCAAAAACTGACTGACAGCTATAGTGAGGCTTATTATGAATAGGGAGCTGGTTGGACTGGAGAATAGGCCTGATGATGAGCTGAGGCAAGCATGTCAAGATTGACAGCTTGTTGGCAGGTGTTAAATGGCATCTTTGTTAGTAGGAAAAACCAGGGATGGGGAATAGACAAAACATTAGCTGAACAGGAGACAGTAAAGAGACATGAGAAGGTTGGAGCAGCTGTCACCATGACTATGAGCTTGGGGATTTGTCTAAGGTGAAAAGAAGCTGTTTTGTCTCAAGGGAAAGGCCGTTTTGCTCTATGTTCAAATGAGCATTTCAGTTGTAAAAGGTCTGCAAAATTGCTTAGAATACATTTGAGATTAAACGGATAAAGTTAAATGACAATTTATGATGTCAGATTAGTAAAGGAACAAGAAGACAAGAAGCCATAATGATAAGACATGAAACTTTTTCTAAAATGAAAAGTTTACATCAGAAATTTTATTTGCCATAAGGGTGTACTTTACTCATGATATATTTAGCCTGTAAATAACTTAAGTAAATCAAGAACCTTTGTCTAATAGAGTTAGACTAATGTCATCTATGCGTGTCCAGTGAGGCTGCATCTCACCTTATTTGCAATTACTGTGTTGACCATACATATTTGTTATCACTTACAAGCTTAACACTGATGATATCACATGAAGTACTGTGGACAGAACCAGTACTTAGTCCAGCCTTTTACCTGATGTAAGTTGTTATAGGTTTACCTCACTACATGAACCTGAAAAAGTCAAACAAGTGCAATGACAACAAATAAATGTCAAATACATTACAAGCAAGTCATAAGTGGTAACATGACTTGCTTTATATATATCTGTATTTATTTATTATTTTTGTAAAAAGGGAATGAGCCTGTATGTCACAAGAACCCTTAACATCTTTCGACACTTTTTCTTGAGTGGTTTCAAAGTGTATTTTTAGACATCCACGAGTATCTCTTACCACAGTCATTTACTGTAACTAAAAGTTACCACTGCAGACACATTCCGTGTTTTCCTGACTTCAACCACATGCGCCGCGTACACATTGACAGAATTATGTTTCAATGAGGGCTTTGCAACATACCATTTAAAGCTGCTTATGTTGTTTTGTGTCAAATTCAGTACTTTAAGAGCAGCCTCCAGACCAAGGGGCCAATATATCCTTGCCCTTTAAAAGCTAGATCAAATGCAATTAGCCTAAATATAGGAAATTAAAGCTTTTAAGCACCCAATGTTTGATAATAGGTATGTTAATATCTATTAAGTTCTATAGTTAACATAAGTATCTGAATCATAAAATGACTTGTGTGTGATATCTCAGCATACTAATGCACTTTTGTTTGGAAGAAAATGTTCTGTCATCTCTTTCTCTCTCTCTCCCTCTCACTCTGTGTACAAGCTGAGCATCTCAGAGCGGTAGAGGGGCGGTTTCTATGGCGACGTGAAAAGGTCACCTTCAGGAAGTTCTCTGTGAGCGTGTGCAGAATGCCAGTTGGATAATCAGGCTTCCTGTAATGACTGATAACAGACCACAGCTCATTAGAGGGAAAGAGGGAGATAGGGTGAGAGGGGTCTGGAGGGATTATTAGTCATGGGGCAAAGAAACAATAGAACAGTTATACTAATGGTATACCACACTAACAGAGAGTATATCTCTGTTAAGAAAGTGTTTTGGTCACACAGGTTGCTCAGAGATGCTAGCCTGACATGCAGCTCAGTTCATGTGAAATTCAGTGCAGTATCCTTGCTCTTTTCATACATAGTGATCTATATTTATATTTCAGAACAGTAAAGATACAACTAAAAGTATTCACTGCCTTTAATATCATCCAAGTAGGGGATGATACTACAGGCAAACTTTACAGTTGTTAAGGGAAAAAAAATACTCAGCAAATTTATCTGCAAAAATATATAAAATGGTGACCATTTTTAGCTGGTTGGGCAGATAATTTAAATTGAAACAAGAGGACTTACAGTAACTGGCATGTAGGGCAATGCTACCTGGCTGCCTGGCAGGACATTGTGACCTACATTAGCAGCAATGCTGCAGCTACATTGGGACATGAGACATCTTTTCTGTACAGTGGTATGACAAGGGCTGACAACAAAGGCATAAATAATGAGGATAAACATAACTAAACCAGCATAACCTTCAACTGAACTGCTACAGATAATCACAAAAAAATGCCAAAGATCAAGATCTTTTCTCCATTTCCTTTCTAATTTCAGTGTCTCAAAGAGTCATTTCCCCTCATTCTAAATGTATTTTTATAAAATGTACAGCTTTGTGTCTATTTGAATCATTACTTAGGCCTAGTATTGTAACAGTTGAATTAGATATGGCTTTAAGTCAAGCTTGTAGTTATGAGCATAAACCCATAATGCATCATGCTTATAATATTTTCCCAAGTCTTAAATCTGTCTAGGCATTTCTTTAATTATATTATCATACATGCACTGAAGAACTGGTAAGCAGCAAAATCTTATAATTGAAATATTGTACAAGTTTTTCTGGAGACTCTAGGTTTGTGCAGATTCGGTACTTATAAAATGCTTTCATAAAATACATAAATTAAGATGTATTGTCAAATGCCAAGCAACTTCAGCAACCATATCATCTGCTCAAATATGATACAAAAGGCACTTAACACTTCGAGCTAAAAACACATCATAGACATCCATTACTGAGAAGACATTGTGAGCAAGTATGAGTTGTAATCACAGGGTGAGCTGATTGTGTCATGAAGGCTCAAAATATTTGAGAGATGTATTGGTCAAACTATTTCACACTTTGTCACTCATTCTCTATACAGTATCTTGTTAAGATTGTATATTAATTGATGACGATGAATCCAATAGGCACCATTATCATGATGTTAGTGTTGTTGCGCGTGCTGAGATTAACCGATAAATCATTCAAGCAGCTCAACAAAGCACAACAAAGCACACTTTGATATTTATGTGCCACTGTAAACAATACCACTGAAGTCAACAATAACTTCCTGTTAACAATGCTGACATCTACTGGCTATTACGGGTTCTACATCAACACCAAATAAATGCTCCATAGACATAAGTTCATATAAGCCACATCTGCATTACATACTGCGTGTTTTACTCTATATGTGCCTATAATGTAAAATTTTGACATTTTAGCTTATTATGTGTGCACTGTTTTCATGCTTTGGCATTATTGTATAAAATAACATATTCTGTTGTGGTGTAAGTCAAGTCAATTTGTCAAACATGTTGTGCAAAGAATGTTTAAAATAAAATTAGCCCAGAAGATAATAGTACTTATAGTCCAAAAGTCAAGGCTTGTGCAGCAGGTCCATTTGCTGTGACACAATACTTGATATTATGGTGAGAAGGTGTGTATCTAAAACTGAATCCAGGCTTACTAAGATGTTGATGAAGTTTTAGTGTTTTTCTTAAATGAGACAAATGTATAAAAGTTTGTATTTAAGTTCAAGTACACATGCTTATACTTGTCTTGTTTTTTGCACTCCCTCCCTCCCTTATATTTTATGATAAATTAGAGGAAGGGATGCCTAATCTATCCACCTCGGTAGCCTTAGCCTTGGTGTTATTGTCCATTCTTCATCATATTGATTCCCCTGTCATTCTGTCATACCAGAGCTGGAAGCTCGGACTTTCCACTTGGGCCATGCTGTATTTCATAAACCATTGACTGGAGGGGGCAAAAAAGTGCCGCTCTGATGGAAGTGATCTTTCTCTGTGGGACAAAGCTGTCAAAGTTATAGCTATACAGACATTAAACTGTGGCAACATTTATACAGTCCCACAGAATGGTAGCACATGTGAGGCAACATATGAGTAAAACCTCTATTGTGTGATGTGGAAAAGCGCATAATTTGTTGCTTTTGGTGGAAATAACCAGTTAATATAAGTAATCTGTGTCGTTGTCATGTGCCATTTTAAAAATAACAGTGACTTGGCACAATTATTCATCGAATCTTAGAAAATGTGGGGCTTACTTAAATTAATCTATGATTTCAAATTCTTTAAGCAAACAAGTGCTCAGTTTTCTTTTGGCCACACATGTTAAAATAAATAAATAAATAAATATAGCTGCTATGCAAATTTTATTGTATTCGTAACACATGCTCTCCCATCACCAGTCATATCAATATATTAAAACTATGGCCAAAGGCTATTTGTTTAACTTGGCCTTTTGCGATTCTAGTTAAAAGGAAAACATTGCTTCCTGTAATCATTTATAAATAATCTAAGAAGCTTAAGGGGGGATGCACGGAATTAGGTTAGGATGGTGAAGCCACATTTGGGGATTTCTAAATGGATCACTTATCAAAATGTTCTATCAGCAAGGTAAATCTATATGGACAAAATGTGATCTTTACATATTTTTATTTGCAGTGAAAGTGTAACAGCATTAGTCAGTTTAACCAGCATTGTTTTTTGTTTTCCATTAATTTTTTAAATCAATGTTGTTGTTGTTTTTTTAAGAACACTTAGTGAAAATGGGATGTAGGATTAGTTAGTAAGTTAAAAAAAAACACCATAACTTCTCCTTTAGAGTTTGTATTAGTGAAAAATG
>JAQNCA010000030.1:19896722-19898175 GCA_029783725.1 Acanthurus tractus
ATCAGGAATGCCTTTTATTGACTAACAAATGTCAGTTAGTGGAAGGAACTCAAAAGTTTAAACGACTGAGTGTGTATTTGTGTGCATAAACAAGTGTGTGTACATGTGTATAGACAGGCCGGCTGGCAAGCAACTGTCACCACGTGGCAACAGCCAACCACGCTTCACTTCTGGCCGCGCCAAGCTCTCCAATTACAGAAGCCAGCTCTGCCAAAAGCCCCCTCTTTTCCTCTCAATAGATGGGATGACTGGGCTGCATCCTCTGACACACACACACACACACACGCACATACACACCTCTCTTCCCCCCTCTCTTCTCATGGTGCACCTGCCTCCCTGCTCTCCAGGCCAGCTCAACTCCTATCAAAGGAGCTGAGCTCTTTTCTTCCAGAAAGCTAATCCAACACCTGTCTCCAGGCTTTATTCTGGGAATAGAAGACTGTGTGCTGTGTGAGCATGAATGAGTACAGTGTGTGTATAGCAGAGAGTGGAATGGAGAGTGTGTTTTTGAGAGAGGGAGACAGTTTGTGTTTCTGCAAGATCAAGAGCAAAAAAGAAATATTGTGTGCGTGGCTCTTTTGTGTGAGGATTGAGAATGGACATATGGAGACTACAAGGCAGATTGTATTCTTTTCAGTGGTAATGGACTATCAAAGGCCATTTTTTGGAATGGATTGGGTTTTATTTTGCAGGGGGTCAGATTAGCGGTAACATGGACACCAAGAGAGCTTTTATTGTAATGTGGATGTAACTGTTGAATGTCGCTTTTGCAGAGAAAATATGTCCCAGACACAAATAATGTTACGTAGAAGGCATATTGCAAGCTTATAAAGTCGTATATACAAAGACTAGACTCTACATTTTACAGCCTAGCTTAACATCTCAGTTTTAGGGATTAACGCGTCACTTGAGAGCTGTTCAGTATCATTTCAAGTGAGGATTTTTCATGACTTTTTAGCTCTGGGCCTATAATGGGTTCAGCCTATTTGAGTCATGTTACTTCTCATGTAATATAGGAGCTCAATAGTAATGGGCCCTGAATCATGCCCTAGAATCCATGATGGTGAGTGATGCATATGCTCTGTGTACAGATCATGGATGGTGTTCTGGTCTTGTTGCTCTATGAACATAGGGACTGAACCATTGAAATATTTTGCCATTTTTTACAGACTTTAATTTAACAGGACAACTCACATCAGGCCCTCTAAAGATTCGCCTCCAGCAGCAGGGGTCTCTGAAATTGGAAATTGGAGGTAAAATAAATCTAAGATTGCTTCCCTCCCCGTAGAGTCCCAAAAATGGCTGCAGGGGAGATATTAGAGAGAGGGTTGAGAAGTAGAGTTAGATGGATATAAGAAAGAGAGAGAGTGAGATAGAGAGACACACACACACAGCAGAATGAGAGAGAGAAAGAGGAAAGAGAGAGAAAGAGAGAGAGAGAGAGAAAGAGAGA
>JAQNCA010000030.1:19900480-19923458 GCA_029783725.1 Acanthurus tractus
ACACACACACACACACACACACACACACACACACACACACACACACACACAAACACAAACACACACACACACACACACACACACACACACACCCCCATACCCATATGCACACACTACTCAAAAACAATGTTCTTAATGTTTACCCTTTTGCTGTAAACAGTCAAATTTTACTGCATGCCTTACAGGTAATCTATACTCACTTTTCCATTGCAATGCGATTATAAGTGTGTCATCCAGTACTGGCTAAGCAGAGCTGGTGTAACTGGAAGCATGATGAAAAAGGACAACTGGGTCTTTTCTCACTCTCAAGCTTGCACACACACACACGCACACATGCACACACACGCACACCAGCCAGGCTGTTAAACTCATATCAGCAGAGGCTCACTGGATTAGCATATCTGGGTGAGATAAAGAAGCAGACGATGGTTACTTAACTTTGACTTAATGTCTCCCATCTGCCTCTTTCTATCTCTTGCTCCTGCTGTCTGACTGTTTTTGTCGTTCCTTCTTTCTGTTTAACTGAATGGGTTTTTATTCTCGCCTGTGCTCGTTCTGTCTCATTTTATGACTAATTGTCTTACTGTCTGTCTCTCTCTCTCTGTTTTTATATGCCATTCTATTTCTTTCCCAATTTTCCTCCTTTTTCTTCTCCTTCCCTGCTTTTGGCAAATGATGATATCAATGAAAGCACATTCGCATGACAATAAATTTCTTATCATTTTGCATCCACCATGAGGCTGGGGATTATCTATTTGTGTATTAAACTGGTCTGTCTCTCAATGCACACATCTGACACTGCAAATCAAGGACATCCACCAAAAAGTAAATTTACAAAGTCCACCTGCACACAACACACTCCCATAAGCAAATGTAGAGGACATACTGTAAATGCAATATTACACATAAGATAACACACACCAAAAGACACAAGTGCATAAGTTTAGTGTAGTGTAGACTCATGCACAACATACACAAATACAGGGATAAACAAAGTTTATACCCCCAGCTCAAGAAATGTCATGGGTATGTGCATGAGATAGGTAACTGTGACATTTTATTCCCAATTTTGGAATTTTGGATTAGCCAGATAAGGATGAAATGGAAAAACGTTGCATGGTGTCTACACGGCATATCAGCATGGTTTAAATGGGATATTCCTTAGTCCCCTAGCTTCCATGCATGTATAAAATACCATATCTTTTTGAAGGTAGATGGAGCATTGCTATGTGGTTTATTCTGAACACAACTAGTATTTCATTATATAATAAATTAATAGTTTATAAGGATTGGATACTGTGTAATTAAATGAACACATTAATACAATACGTTTTACAATGGCAGGCATACTTCCTATTCATCTCCTGTTGTCACACCGAGCCGCAACCCATTACTTGTGAAAAGTAAGGTTGATAAATATTCTCCACCATTTTCTTAGTCTTTAATCTTTATGAGGACAACATTTAAACTTAACAACAAATACAGATGGATGCAGAAACCAGCACTTTTGTAGTACAGTATAGAGCAGTTACATTTGTTGGATGCAAAGGAAACTGTTTTTGAAAAAATACACCCATCTTAACAATGTTTAGCTTCAGTCATTTAGACTGCAATATAATTAGATTACACCCATAAAGTATTGGTATTTGACAACCAAAGTCATTGTAGAGTTAACCTTCCCTGATTGCCTGATTTTAGCAGACTTTGTTCTGTATTAAAGCTGAACATTACCAGTCACCAATGATAATAAAATCCACCCACATTACATTCCACAATTTCATCTCTTGTAAAATCTGAATAACAATGATCCATGGACATAAATGTTCCATTTGAATCAATGACAGTTCAAAATGTCACCGCCATACATAATCATAAGATTGCCCCAGGACTGATGGTTAAGAAACCAACTACACTGAAACCTATGGATCTCCATTTTGGAGCAAGTTAGTGTTTTCATTTGTCAGAACCTAATTGTGCTATTAGGCAGCTCATTGGCATTTTCTGCCCCACAAAATGAATTCATGCATGTGACTGTTTATCCCAACAGGGGACACATGTGTACAGCTTGCACACAGACATAAACAAAGACACACATACTGTTCGTAATACATCTGGCTTTGCTCCGTAGGCATAATAATTAATTCAGTTAACTGTCACCTGTCAGTGTAATTGAGATTTGCCTGCTACTGACCACCCATATTGTCTGTCTGACTGAGTCCCTGGGGTAAAATAGTGATTGTGGATGTAGCTAGATACAGTAATTCAAATAGATAGCTACTTATTAAAACGGGTATACAAGAATGTTCCGTACATGCATACAGGGATGTGTTTCCAGGCATACTCTAATGACTGTGTATTTCTAATGACAATAATTTCTCTTGATGGCTACAGCGAAAAATATGTATGCACACAAACGAGATTACGTCAACAAAAATGTACACATGCACACACAACACCTGTGCACACACATAGACAACAATAATGACTGGTAATTTGATAATCCTGTTGGATAGCTGCACAGTGGCACAAATATACTTTGACAGACTTTATGCAAATGCATAAGAAGCACTTCCACCCACCACAATATGCACACATATAATCTTGGCAACTTCCATGGCAACAACAGGAAGTCATTGTTGGCAGTTTGGAATGATCTACAGTAATGTCACCAATTATGTAATTTCCAGAGGAGTATAGTACATTTAAAACTAAAAGCAATGGGCAATGGGCTCATTTTATAAAAGTCATTCTTTAACTTGATTTGCAAATACATTCAGTACCAGATTCACCTCTCTTACATACTGTTACTATGCAACTGACCAGTTGAGCAAACCTTCCTCTCGGTTTCTTTAACTTCTCTTCAATTTTAAGATAAATTTTCCTTATTCTCTCTTTCCTCTCCATTTCTTCCTTTGCCCTACCACCCTTTCTCTCAGTCTTTTCTAATTTACCTCAATGACGGATCCCCCACCTGCCTTAGATAATAAGATAGTCCCACTGGCCTGCGAGACTCATTTCCTCTGCATCCATCACTTCCAGAGTCACATTACTGCCCTTTACAAGCACCAGGATGTTTTTCTCCTTAATTGTAGCCGTATACATACCTCACCCCCCAGTAATAATAAATGGTCTTGTCCTCCATTATGGCCATTAGGGAACTCACACTGAGAGTAGCATGCCGCCCACAGTGAGGAGAGCTTGTTTGGTGTTAGTGTTGTAGCCAAGGAGTGGAAGAATGTCCCTGCATTCTGGAAACACATGTTAGGGCATGGAGTATCTTGACCGGGAGGGTGCTGCAGGATGCCCCCCCACCACACCCACACACCCACACACCCACACACCCACACACACACAGCTCCCACTCTCATTCTCTCACTCTTAGTTCCCCTTTTGCTTTGTCTTTTTCTCACTGTTTTAAACCAAAAACACATGTAAATAGAGACACCTGGTTGGACAGGAAAAGAGCAAAAGGAAGACTCCAGGGACTGAGCAGTATTATATGTCTGCAACCAGATGTCTCAGAAAGCAAGTCTCTCAAAAATATGACAGTACCCAAGCTGGCCAGAGGGTGACAGTATGTCCCCACCATTTTGCAAATTCCATGCCTTTTACTGTAATCATAAAAAAGCAGAATGCTTCACTAAAAACATTCAAGATTAGATGCACAATAGGACTTGAATGAACAGGTAGGCAGAGCAGGCTGTGCTTTTTCACTGATCTGGCATTTTAAACAATGTTGACACTGATGATGTATATCATCTGAAATGGCTAAATAATGTAACAACCACTAATTACTGCTTGAGTTTAGTTTGTTATACCATTTTCAAAAGACTGGTTTTCTTCATTTATAGATTTTGTATTGTTTCTTTTTTTTTAATAATCAGTTGTAATGGAAAAGACTGCAGTGTCTTCATTCTTTAACTGAAACCAACTCTGTTAAACAGCAAATAGGTACAAAGATCTGGAGTCTTGGCACACTATGTTGCACTTAATGCTTAATAATAACGCTTTGGTCAAATAAAATCTGTGGCATTCCAGGGTGTACCTTCTTGTGCAGATGGTAATCAAACATAATTTACTCAATATCACTAACCCTGAGGAGACAGACATTTCTTTTTTAAAACCTTAAAAGATGTTTTTTTGTTCATTCTTTTTTTGTTGATGACACTCATAATCAATAAATATATTGAAGTGCTTTGGATATACATAGTATCAGTGTTAGTAACTACCTTTTCTCGGGGTCCCTAGGTCCCATTTTGCCTTTTTGTAAGATTTCTTCATATTATCTTACAGAATGTAAGCAAATGATCTGTTGCTATTAAAAGGACTGTGACACCATATATTTTGAGCTTTTTTAGACGTTTATAGAAAATTCACAATTCTAAACCAAAAAACACATCATTGTCTTTTCAAGAAATGAAGTTTTAAAAAAGTTTAGTTATACAGCAATTGCAAATCTAATAAATTTTAATTTAGCCTATATTTATCGTATTGCGTGTTCTAATATATGGTTAATAGACAACATTTAATTTGTTTTTATAAATACATCAGACTTAACAACACACCCACTTTCTATATAGATTGATTTCATGTGTTATACTAAGACATTTCATCTCTTTTTCAGCTGTCTGCTGTCATGTCTGTCGCTACATGTCCCTGATACCAACAGGCCAATTTACAGATGGCGACACAAGAAACAGACAAGGAAATCATTACGGACAGATTCATAAATATCAGCTGCTCTGTTTCTTTTAATGGTCAGGAGTCAGAAGTTTAAGGTATGGAGTCCTGGAGCTAAATGACTCAAGGATAGATCAATGTCAGTCGTCAGGGGGAATGAAAGCCAGTCTGGTGGAAAAAGGGGAAGAAGGAAGGAGCTTCAGGCACTGAAAAGTCATATCATAGAGTCGTCAGGGTGGGCTGTGGTGGTTTCAAATCATGAATTCTTTAATGTACTAAGTCCAAATGGTCCCCTGTGCCCCTGCAGTGCCTTGCCTGGCAGTCTGAAAATAATTGAGGACTTGAGCTGGAGAATAGGGAGGGGTGAGTAAAAATAAGGAGTCAGGATGCGGGACAGGGTGGAGAGGAAGAGAGAGAATGAGAGAATGAAAAAATGACAGAAAGACAGGAAAGGAGACTCCACTCTTTACAAAAATTACCTTAGCCGTACTCTTACACAACTCTCTTGTGACTCAAGGGCCGTCATTTGTTCTGTCCTCCTGCCCCTGTATCACTCATACTGATGATGAAGCTTCTGGTGGAAGGTGGAAGGTAATCTAGTGGCATTTCAGGGAATGGACCTCAGAGGAATACTTCTTTCATCTGAGGTCATTAATCGCAACGTCCAATCACCTGACTCGTAGATCAATAGCACCGTCCTGTGCTAAAAAATGAGGGCATGAAAAGTGATGCTGAAGTATAAAACATGTGGTATATGTTCCCTCTCAGCAAGTTTACAGCTTGCTGGATCAGTGAGCTGGTGGCATGTGGCCTTTCAGATCAACATGAATTAGCTGATCTAGAGGTTTGGTTTCCTATATTCTGATTGAGAAACTGCTTCCATGTCAGCTTTTGATAAGCCTGAATTGAAAGTTCTTTCTCTTTTTTGAGTGTGTGTGTGTGTTTGATTTCTACCTCCAATTCACAGCTGCTTGGGACATTCAGGAAAGCATGTCCCTGAAAAAAGTGTAATGGTAATTGTTTAATAATGAAAAATGCTGCAAGGCTGCTGCAGTAAAACTGGGGTTCTAAAACCAAGGTTAAAAACATTGCTCTGGGCAGCAATCCTCGATCAGCTATGTTTGGGAACCTTGATAATTGCCTTTCCTGGTTTCTCAGTTCACTGAGTACTGGCCACTAACTCTCTTAGCTGGTTGGGTGTTCATTAGAAGTCCTCATTCAGTAGTTAGAAGGGATATGAGTTTTCAGCCAGCCCATTAAAGGCCAAATGTCACCAATTTAACTGCGTGCAAGGCTCATAAAAGAAGTCATGCATGCTATTGATGTTCAGTACCTTTCCATTCTTCATAATGAGCTGCCTGCACAGAACTGCAATGTGTAGAATGGATATATCTGACTTTAAATGGACGGATAATGAGCATGCCTATTCCATTACAATTGTGTGTCTTCTGCTACAGATAAAGAATTAATTTAACCCTTGTTTGTCGGATTGGCACTTACTTATTTTGTTAAGATACTGCATCAGTTTTATATATTTGAAGATAAAACAATGAATCTGGGTCAGATTAAAATAGCAACAAAGTAAAGTTAAAAACTGTAACGCTGCAATTTTCATCATTAATGATTTGAATGTTCATTGTGTATACAGAACAATAATTTCTAAACTTTTGGTCCTCAAGGTACCTTCAAGGGCAAGTTAAAATATCTGTATTCAAATAAGCATAACATGTATTTCTATATACTAATGTCAAATTCTATTTGACATGCAAGTAGCAGTATAGTATAGTATATAGGTATAGTGTACCTAAAATAATCATTAACAAAACAATTCTATTTTTTTTTTTTTTTTTACAACACACAATATTATTTCCTCAGCTGCACAAAACACATTTACACCAACAGTCATGAAGTTTAGATAAGGCAATGGAACTGAAAGGTGAGAGAGAGACAAGTGCATGTTTGTGTGTGCAAGAGTGAAAGAGTCATCTCACAGTCCTAGAGTTCAGTCCACTTGATAAAGAGTGTGTTTTGTTTTCCCCACAACCCCAAAGGAGTTCACTACCAATCCAGTTTACAACCACAAAACGAAAGACAATTCAAAAAATAAAAATTTGCTCCGGGTTTTACCACAGATCCCCACAAAGCTCTGCCAAGACTGGCAACCCCTGGAAAAACTCGGACTGGGAAATACACACATTCTGTAGATTATTGAGCTATGGTTGTGGCCTGTTTCAGGGCCCCAACTTGTTACCTCAGTTATTCTTACCTCTGACAGGCTCCAGAGAGAAGGCTTATGTTAACCAACAGATATATGTTGCAGTGATAATATGTGGTTGTCATAAAATCCCACAACACTGTCAACTTGCCTCACCGTACACTAATTTGGCAGTGTTCGGATTCCACTGAACTAAAACACAACAGGTAGGTTTTATTTATCTTTTATTTCTTCACACACACACCATATCTATTGGTGTTTCATTGTGTTATTATTAGCTCTTCTGTATATACTTGACACTGTAATCATGTCTGCCTCCATGGATGTAAAGCTCTGTAGAATTCCCACGAGACTAAAAGTCAGTAGACATACTGGTAGATCTGTGAGCAATGCTTTAAGCTATGTGCTAACATCAGCATGTTTACATAATCACAATGGAAATTCTAACATGCTAATACTTTTTATTATAGAATCTTACCATGCTAACAGTTGCAGATCTCAAGCTAATAGAATGACATTGCTTTTGTATTAACATAAAGCAAAGTTTTGACCCACTATAAGTTTTATCTGATGATAGAGCTGGAGGGAAAGCTAGGTGAGATGTTTTACACTTCATCCTGAGGGAAACATGACAATGTGTAGCAAATTTTGAAGCTATCCATCCAGTACATGCTCAGACATATTTTTCTGTAATAATCAACCTTAGAGAAAAAGACACATAATAAAACAGCCTATGAACTGAACTACAAGATTATGAACAGAATCTCTTTGCCATTTCATCTTGTGCATTTCTGAATATCTCATTATATAATCAAAACTGTGATGAGGGGCTTAAAGAAAATTCAGTGGACTGCCATTGGCATTCACCATTGACATCATGATATCTCAGTCTAGAACAAAGCAGTAAACTGATTGACCAAACACCATAAGAGCTAGATTCATGTCTAAAAACATAAGCAACCAATACAGTAAACATAGCTTTTCTCAATTTTAAGTCTTCCAATCTGCTGCAATAGTATGGAGTATACTGCAACAACCATCAACCCAAATACACTCACTCCATGTGTTCAGCATGAGGGGACAAATAACCCACATCAGCAGGCCTCTCAACATACCCACAAGGGGAGAAAGAAAGAAGGGGATTGGGTTATTCCAAAGATGAATGTGCCTTGCAGCTTTTGGGCACACAACACAAAACCAGCGAAAGGGAACATCGGCATCATTTGATGAGGCATTCCAAATGTCTCAAGGGGACTGAATTGCCAAGGGCTAAATGACAAATATATGTTGTTGGTGGTAGAGAGTGATTCTGCTGGCTGCCCTAAGGTGCTCTGTGGCTGCCAGCACCATTCCATTTGTCCTTGAAGATGTTGGCTGAAAATGTTTTCATCTGCTTAGGTTGTCTTTTGTGCCTAGTTTGTGTGTATACAATACACACTCTAAATCTATCTTTTCTTGGTTTCGGACTTTCCAGTTTCACTTAATGAAATTATTTTGAGATTGTCTGTTCTTTTTCTTTTTAGCCATCCATTCATGGGTGTGTTGTCTTTGATTTTGCCCTGTACAGTTTATGAATATGCAAAGGGAGACAAGTAGGGCTGCAACTAACGATTATTTTTGTCGTCGACTAATCGATTATTTTTTCAATTAGTCGATGTCGTGATTATCTTCTTTATTTTCAAGCACCTATTTTGGACTTCTGTTCAACCTAACTTGCTTAAATCTTCACACCTGTGAAAGTTACCCTATTGTACTCTGACAGCATACGTTTTTAATAGTGGTGGGACTCGATTAAGAAAACAAATCTAGTTAATTAGAGACTTTATAATTAATTAATCTCAATTAATCGCATTTCAATATTTGACATGTGAAGCAACGACTTCTCTTTTTTTTTTTTATGTACATGCAGCAAATGATCGGAGCTGGGGTCGAATGGAGAACGAGGCTTCCACTCATGAGTTGCCTGCTCTACCGACTGAGCTACGCTGGGGACTTTGCAATGAGAAACATTCCGTGCGGTTTGCAGTGCAAAAATAAATTGGGATTAAATGTGTTACTTTTTTTTTTCATGATTTCTTTCTGTAATTAATTAATCGTAATTAATGGGATAAAGTCCCACCCCTGTTTTTAAACAAATATATAAAAAAATAATGACACATGAAACATCTATCTGTAACATAGTTGATATATTTTTAAATGTTCCCAAACTTTGGAAACTTTGGGTCGGAGTTTTTGAGCCTTTTCGTCTGTTTGTTCCACCATAATTTGTGTTTTCTTCTTAAACAGCGAGCGATACTGCCCCCAGCACTTCCTGTAGTGCACTCCACCTACAGATGAACATGAAGCGGCCAGTGTGTAATTTTGACATACAACAATTTACAACAACAGTAACATGACGCGTCAATGCCAAATTTTCGTTGTCGACAAATTTTTGTTGTCGACGTTATTGATTACGTTGACTAATCATTGCAGCCCTAGAGACAAGCAAAAATAGGGTTCTGGTGAAGACTATAAAGTCCAAAAATATGTAAACAAATCATGATTACCGTGAGTTACATCCTTATTATCGTAACTTCTCTTGTGTGTGCTACTTTAATTGAACAAACAGCAACAATACAGTGAAATGTAGCTTACATCGTCAAAGTCCACATTATATAAACTTAGGGAAAAAAGTTTGAGTCACATAACCTTGTCGTCAAGTTAAAGTGTGCTAGAGAAACTCAGTAAATTTCTTATGAAGCACTTTCAGCATAATGTAATACAGCTGCCTACACACTAAAAATCTACCATTTTTTATAAACTGCACCATCTATACTATGCAAGACATTGTTCCCTTTTCAAAGTTTTATAATTCAAAAAGACTCACACTTACAAAATGCATGGAAATGAATAATTCCACGTGGGGAGACTAACGTACGCCTTCCTTTTTTCCTACCTATACGCCTGAATTATTGATATAAATCTCAGAGAATTTCTTCTCTCCGCATAACGTGGATTATCTATGCATATGCCTAAAGACAAAACAACATTGTAAAAACCTCCATCAGAGAGTGAAAGCGAGAGAGATGGAGTTTGAATATTTACAGTCAGTTAATGACATTTCCATTCAGTGGGCTTGTCAGAAATAACAAAGCCTTGCATTTACCCTCTGCATCTGCTTAAGTCTCTTTTCCTCCTCCCTGTGCCCCAAGTGGCTCAGAAATCCTACTTTATAGCAGAGAGGTGTCAGAATTTTAAACAGGCCCCGTCTTTATCCCCTGCTTCCCCGAGCTCTTTCCCTTTAATTCCTGGAAGACTAGGCCGCGGTCGCCTTTTAACCCTCACCTGCTCCTCTGCTAGAATAATGTTGGCTTCTCTCTCTATTCTGTGGGGGAGGAGGGTGAAAAGAAATGATGGAGAGAGAAGGAAAAGGGAGGTACGAGAGAGAGGAGAGTGTTCCAGACAGAGGAGAGAGATAGGGTTAAGATGGGTGGGAGGTGTGTGTGTGTTTGTGTGTGTGTAGGTGGGGAATGTCTGCAAGCACAAGTTTAAAAAAAAAAGGAAAGAAAAATGGAAAATTCTGGCAGAGGTAGAGACAGGAGGCATGGGCAGACAGTAAAGACTAGAGTTATATTATTCTCTGGTGGGACGCTGACTAGCCATTTATCACGCCTCACTGTGAAAAAACAAGAAGAAAGGAAAGGGACGGTGGAGGGTTTTTTTTTTTTATCTCGTTAGACGAAGCTGATGACAGAGCACTATACACACACAAGGTAACTTCCCAATTGTGAAATTGGAACAACTCCATACAAAGCCAAAATAAGGAGCTGGGATTGGCCTACATTTTAGGTGAAATAGATGTATTCCTTTGTCCTCACAACAGAAGGCACACTTGGTTGTAAGAGGAAGTGATATGATAGAAAGATTTGCTCTGATACTAACATGTATTAGGAAGGAATATCACCAGTTTTAATGTATATTATTATACCTGATACATTTTTTTAAACTGAGACATTAAAACTTTGCTTTGTCCAGAATTTGCTTGGCTCTAAGAAGAATAAATTGGCACAAGTTTCCAAATGAATTGTCTATAAATGATTTTCTGCTGTATGAGTAATTGCCTGCAATTCACTCCCCTTTGAGTCAATCTCATGTGTGAAGTCAATGCTGTTAATTAGACCTGTTTTTATGTTCAGGGAGCCAGCTGAGCCTGCCTCTTTCTCTTTCTCTCCCTCTCTCGCTCTCTTTCTCTCTCTAGCATTTGTACTTAATTACTGAGGGACTGCTGTCTGCACCAGCGAGGCATAACAAAGAGATGTAATGCCATTAGCAAGCACAAAAAAAAAGAAAAGGGTAGAAATTTAATCATTTCTCTTATTCTTGTGTCTGAAGAGAGTACAGTGGTTAAGATACACTGTAGCTAGTCATAGTTCCTTATGTCTAGTATTAGAAGTGATCATGCCATTACTGGAAATTGTTTAGTCTGATTTAAAGACCGTCTATAGTACTGCTATACCGTCTATTTACACTGCTATAAATAACTGAAACACTATATTCTCAGAGTGTAAAACATAATAAATTAAAAAAACTCAATGTTAATGATAAATTGTGTTTTTTTAAAAAATCTGTCAAATAGGAAGAGATAATGAAAGTGCTGTGTAAATGTAAATAACATTTGTATTACATTTTTAAGAGTAGATGTTATTAACTAAAAGAAACATGTGGACCTATATCAAGTAAGCCAAGAACAAGGATGTGGTTGTAACACTAATGTTACACTAATAAATCACTGTGCTTCCTGATATTAAGTATGATAAGTGCAACTGAAAGTAAAGTTTTAGTTATAATGATATATATTAAATGTGCAAAGTGGAAGGATTGAGTGACTGGTTTCTCTTGTTCAAAGTGCAGCGAGCGATAGCTTGGATATTAAGTGGCAAGATAAAGTGCACACAAACACCTCCTACGTGCACACACACTTTATCACATACACACAAGCTGAGAGGAAGTTTTACAGGTTTTGACAATTTTGATTGCATTGGACATCACAGAAGTCCACAGGACATGTAACGTGGAAATTATCCATTGATTACAGGTTTCTGTCTGAGATTTTTATCTGTAGTGAATTGAATCAGCCATGGCTTTGCCACGCTCTGCAATACCTGAGGTTATGACAGAGAGTTCATAATTTAATGCAGCCATAACAATTTGAACAGCAAAAGCAAAGGCAGTCATGTAGTTGGAACTCATACGTTTGCCTCTCTCAGTTCCCAGGGGTCCATTGCAATAGCTTCATTTTGTTCATTACAGTAACTTCATTGATTTCTTAAAGATCATAACTTTCTTTATTACATTGGGTAGCTCCCATGTGATTTAATACATTTAAGGACAAAGATTGGACTGGACATGTGCCATTACTCCACACTACACAACAGTCTGTGATCTGGGATTTCCGAACATATAATCTGAAATTGGCAGTTTATATTTTTCCTGTTTTCCAGCTTCATTAAAAAGAACCATCAGACCATCCCTCTATCATGACTTTCCTTTAATTTATGCCATTTCTCTGTCAAAATGCATTTTATAACCATAGCCTAACTTATGTTGTTTACCCAATCAAATATTCAGAAGAATCTGTTAATAGATAAGGACACTCAGTATGTAAAAATAAACTACTGAGTGACTGACTGCTTCATGCTGGTGACTGCATTTGGCTCATGATAAGATGTTTTAAGCCTTTGCAAGGAAACATATATGGTACCAACTATACTTGATTGGAGATCACCTCTAGCTTTTGGATAAAGGTTGGACTCACAACTCCTTTTCTGGAGCTGTTCACACTGAGAGGCAGTGAGCAGGTGGTGAGGATGCTCACAAGGCCCCAGCTGAGCTTCCAGTGTTGGACTTTGTCCAATGTGAGAAGGTCACCTCGATGCTAATGTGTGATGCAGGGCTTTAGTAAACATTGCACCTCTGGACTCTAAACAGTAATTCTACAATTTGCATTTGAAATAATAGAAATTAAACCCAGCTAAGTAGTATTTATTGTTGCATTTCTGTTTGAGGCACAATTCACTCTATTTTTTTGTCACCACATTAGTAAAAACTTGTATTAAATTGTTTCAAAAGATTATTATCTACTAAATTAAATTGGTCAAAAAGGTCAGGAAAGGCTGAGAGGGCAGGGAGCTCAATGTAGGACCAAACCACCAAACTACTAAAGACCAGCTGAGGTATTTGATAAAACATTTAAACAGTGTGCCTTGGTGATACACTGTGTCATGGTATTTCAAAAACTCGGAACACACCGCAGAGATTACGGATCCCAGGTTGCCTGGAAACCTCTCAGAAGGAGGGATGTCTGAAATGTTTTTAATAAAACTCTTGACCTTCATGACAGGTCATCCCCCTCTTTTTTAAAATATTTGATAAAACTCTTATTTACCCTCAAAGGAAGAATCTTTTAAGAAATCTCTGCAAATCTCTGAAGATTAAAGAAGATAAAACTATACAATATGCAAAACTTACACATACATCTGCATTTAAGAACTCAATCACAATATGCCTCTGTTTGATACAGTCAAAACATAAAAATATTCTTCGATTGTAATATGTCAAATCCTTTTGATTGATGGCTCTGACTTGCATAGAGCTTTTTTAATTTAAAAGACATCACTCACCATATATCGATGGGAGGGATTCCATGGATAAGATAAAGTGAGATGACATAAAGAGTCCCATCATGCAGTTTGCACTTTCAAATATGTGACAGATTTCCATTCATCAAATCCTAAAAAATGCAACCTGCCATAGGCAACAAAGGATCTCATTGCTCAAACTAAACACATTTTTTAAAAGATATGACTCGTCAAGTTGATCCTTAAGTATATCATTACTGTCAACAACAGGGAGGACAGTTTTCATCATTTGTAAATGCTGATGCTCAAAGATTGCACCTGAAGTTGTGAGAGTTGGCATCATCCTATAATTTAAAATAAATAAACAAAGATTTCTTCTGGACATACACAAAATCAACCAAAAGCATTTACTCAAATATACAAAAGCTCTTTCTGGCTTGTGTCTTTGTGCTGTTTCATTGATTTTGATGTGCACAAAGTATTACATGCTGAAGTCAAATTTCAAATAAGACATGATCAGACTCTCACTGGGGCTCAAATCCCTTTTATATATTTCTCAGAACACCCACTATTTAGTCTGTATAGTAATACCTGTAAAGTCTTTAATGAAATTGTCCATAACTCTGGCGATTACACTAATTTTGTTCCAGAAAATAAAGAAATAACTTTCTCTGACAGGTTCCAATTGAAGAAATCAAACCTGGCGTTGGAACAGAATGTAAAGAAACAAACACAAAATTGAAGCCAGTTTTTTTAGTAATGCTCAGACATCTCCATAGCCACTCTACTGTGTTATCAAAATAAAGAAAGTAATATTGAGTAAATCAGTGTCTTCCTTATGGTACTTGCCTCTTTATGTTACTCCCCCTATCATCTCATCTCTCCAAACGTTAGGATTTTCTGGATTACATTCGGACCAAAGTGATCATAGATCATTGTCAGATGATCTCCATTTCTTTAGTCAGATGTAAGCCTGCCTGTTAAAACTTGTTAGTCAGCCGTCACTCAACTTCCTCTTTCTACAGGTAAAATATGACAGTAAATATCATATGATGAAGTAGATCGATTGTCAGTTCCTCCCACTTTTGGCTGGCTGCTCCTGTTTATGACATTAGCATACATTGAAACACCTCATTTTTCATTAAATAGGCATTAGCTAAGGTGACCTTTCACTCTAAACTACTAACGGGCATTTTGATTATCTAGATTGCATGATAATTACAGTAAGAATAAATGACTCTGAAAGAGTATTAAATCATACCCATGTAATATGTCCATGGTAATCCATGTGTTATCCCCTTAAAACCATTAGCAGTCATGGTGTTCTTTTAGTGTTAATGTGTTGACTGTGATGTTGTGGTCATGCTGGGAAAATGTTTTCACATGTGCCAACGAGCTGGAAAGCAAATTAAATGTAAAAACAAAACACATTTACTAGAATTACATTTTTAATACAGAGTGAAGACTTTGTTTTGTTTGTACAAGATAATTGGCCACCAATGACCACAATGAGTGAACACAATACCAAATCAGACAGTCATGGAGGTTTCCCTTGCAGTAGAAATATACAGCAGAGCAGTATGTTAAGCAAACAGGAGCATTTTGCCCAACCTGCACGAAAACTGCACAGAATTACAGGAAACATTTTCCTTGCTTACTTTAATGGTTCTCTGTTGGTGTTTTCCGTGTGTATTAAACAGAGTGTGTATGAAGCAGAGTGTGTGTCAGAGTGTGAGTGTGGGGGTCCTTCCACTCACATGGTCACGTCAGATGTTTTTTTAAGGCACAATGTATTTATTCAGCTGCATTTCATTCAATCATACATTAAGTCCTTAGAATCAGAATAGCATTACAGTCCTGTATATTTCAGGTCAGCTTTGAAATGTGTGTTTCCACCGTATCTGTCCTTCCAGTTGAATTACGGCCTTGATGGAACAACAGTTCTTTGTACGAGGTTGTCACAGAAGGTGAGTGATGGAGTTTGGGCAAAACACACTTCTGCACGACATACACACACTTAGGCTTGCATATGACTGAGTACATGCTGTGTGCAACAAGCAAGTCTCTGTCATACTCTCTGTGTTCCAACTTCATCTGAGCGTATTCGCAGGCCTTTAAAGAGCATCATTACTTATTCAAATGTTACTGAGCCAAACTGATCATTTTAAGCACTATATGATTGTTGTGACAATAGACAAAACTATAAATATTTTTAAATTTATTTAGAACAGTTGAAAAGATTTTCTGCCAAATGTATTTATGTTTATACCCTCATGACTAGACTGTAGTATACCTGTAAATTAGGTATAATTTTATATGTTGACTAAAACTGATTGTAAATGTTAGTTACACAATGCTTGAAGTAAGTTCAAATAGTATTATCATGCAGTATGTAACGGCAAACCTCGCATGGTGCTGTACATTAATGCTGTATGTAATGGTAACAGCATTATGTATTATTGGAAGATGCTGCAAACTGCTGCATACAGATCAGCAGTACAGACATAAAAAAATAATGTAAACAACAAATGCTATATATTGCCAATTTACTTACAGATTTATTAAGAAACTTCAAAAAGACCACTGTGCTCATTCAGACTAGTAGCCTATGGCCCTGTAAAGAGTCTCTGCGTGTAGCATGGAGTGACGGTAAAAGGCATCCTTAGGAGGGTATCTTAAGGTCATCACCATCCCTCGCAGCTCACTGGAGCCATAAGTTGATAAATTCAGAGGGGCATTTGCCCTTCAAGCCGCACAATTTGCTAGCGGCCCTGCCTCTCTTAGGCCTGCCCTAATCTAATGCCAACTGTCTGCCTGTGAAGAAAAATGGAAAAATTGTTTGTGAAAAATGAGCGTCAAACCCTCTCCTCCGCCCCGCAGCCCCTAATCAGAAATACGGTCAGCAGCAGCATTTATTGGGCCTGGGAGGATTTCTTATGTTTGGGCCTCTAAGGAGAAGTAAATGCAGGCAATTATAGATGAAGTGATTTAACATGCCAGCATTCCTTTTCTGCATAAGTGGCTCATTGTAAAGAGCAGGCTAAGGAGCCAGGGCATGCTAAGTACCCTATAGCACTGCTGCTTATGACTATGCCATAGCAATAATTTTTTGACAATGTCTTTAAATGGAATATGACAAAGAAAATTTTATCCTGTACCATATTTCTTGGATGTAGGCTGTAGAAATGGCTAGTAGGGAAACTGAAAGTATGAACAGCTCCACTTTCAGCTGAGGAAAAGCCTTTGTAACTGCTTGTATTTGCCAACAGACTCCATCTGTCCTCATCTGTGTGTGCTTCAAAATTTGTACTTAAAAGAATCTTAATAGTGTAATATTTAGCCAAAAGATTCTAGACAACATATTAAAGTAGATCTTTCTTGCTGTTGTCTTAATCATCCTTTAATTTCTAGTAAAAGCAATTTAATTTAGCTTAATGTTGAAGTGCTTATTCTGTGCATGTATGAGTGAATCTTGAGTAGTGTGGCTGCTTTTTGTGTGTCTGTGTATGTGTGTGTGTTTTTCTCCAAGAGTGAAGTCTCACAGCATGGCAGTAGCTTTGCCTCATGTCAGCTTTGGACATGCTTCAAACAAACACACATGCAGACACACAGGGCAGAACACGTACACCAGACCCACAAATGCAGACAGACCAGCTCGCGCGCACACACACACACACACACACACACACACATACACCCCTACACTATAACCTAACACCCCCATAAGCGCCTCTTCTGCATGCCTCTGCCATAACTAACTGGATTAGTCAGCCACAATCGATTTGGCACATGCTATCAAAACCAAACAGCCAATCTCCTCCACCCCGTCCATCTCAGCACCCCTCTCTTCCTTCCCCTCTCTCCGTGCCTGCTTTTCTTTCCCTTCCCTCACTCCATCTGTCCTCCCCTCCTCTCCTTCCATCACTAGCACTATTGCCCCACTCCCCCCCTTTCCTCACGTCCTCATTCTTCATTTTCGTCTTGCCCTGCTCCATACTTTCCTTTTTTGTCCCAACATGAACTATCATTTCAAGCAGCTACACTCTTTTTTCAATCCCCTTTCGTTTCTTGATTTCTTCTCTTCTTCCTTTTTTCAATGCTTCCATTTACTCCTTTCTCCTTCTTTAACTTACCTCATTCCTCTACCTGTCTGAGCATCTTGCACATTCATAGATCCTTACTCTCTTTTCTCCAACCATGGTTCTTTCACACTTGTCTTCTTCTTTTTAAATGAACTTTTCCTCCCTCCCATTCTTTTACTCTCCTGTCCTTCACCGTGACTTCTCTTCCAGTTCTCCATCCCTCCATGCCAGTGCGCCACTGCTCCTCTCCTCCTTGCCACACATTCATCCATCCTTTCTTTCACTTCGGCAGCCAAATCACTCTCTAACAGATGCCGCACTCATTCAGTCGATCTCCCCAGTGTATGGGTGTGTGTCTGCCTGAGTGTCTGTGTAATTATGCGTGTGTGTGCGAGGGAGCACGTGTGGGCATGTGTGCACGTGTGTGTCTCGGTGGAAAAGGCCTGGCCAAGGCTAATTGCTGCCTCCTACCTGGTGGTGACAGGCCTAATCAAGGATGATGAGCTCACTGTTAGTCTCCCTCTCTCTCTCTTTCTCTCTCACTTACTCTGTCTTTCTCTTTCCCCCTCTTTTGGCAGAAAAATAGATAGACAGCCTCCAGTCCCCCATTATGGGTTGTTTTTGGAGAGGAGAGGAGGTTGGGAGGATGATAGCGACGAGCGAGGAGAGCGGGAGGGAGAAAGAAGGACAAGGCTTTTCATTTCAGCTCTCTCCTCTTAAGGGGACAGCATGGGAGCAAAAATTGGCCAGAGTGCTTGAGGGGTAGAGGTACACAGGTTGTAGCACAATGGGCCTATTCACCTCCTCTCAAAAAGTGAAGAGGCCAAAATGATTGGATGAATGAATAAATGAATGAATAAATTTTGTTTCCGGGTGTTTTGGGGGGCGAGGTGATGAAATGGGATGAGATTGGTGTTTATATGCATGTGACCATGTGTGCGTACGTCTGTGTGTGTGCATGTGCATGAGCAAGGGACGGATTGTAAGTCACAAGCTTGAAGTGAATGGCTATTCCAAAAAAAGGGTTGACCACCCCTAAGCTTTTTGCATATAAGCACATGTATACACCTAATTTCAGATGTACAAATGCAAGAATCTATTATGAAAGTTTATTGCTCCCTGTAGGACATTTTTGATCTCATGTAGCTGTGACCCTCTTCATAAGGGTCACAAGGTCAAAGTCAGTTTGGGATACAATGTCTTACACAAGGCAAATAAGATGTTTGAACTTGATTCTGTTTGAGAAATTCTTTTGACAACACTTTGATGCCCACCAAAAACAAGTGGGGACATAACCAAACATGTTGATATTAAATCCAACTATTATATAATATTCAGCGGAACAAACTCAATTTTTTTCCATTTTCTATGGTTATTAATGTTGAAAACTAGCAACCCTACTCTTGGGTGTCTTCAAAGACACTGTCATACTTGAAAATCTTTTTATCTTTTTATTAAGTGTTTGTTCATGAGACATTGTATAGAGCTGATTGATGTCTTACATTTTGCTAGGACATTTAAGTTGTTTGTCCGAATATTGATTCACCAACACTATCATGAGTCTTTCAAAATCCTTACCTTGAATTCTCCTGAACTCCAGAACAGAACTTTGTTACTACGCATTAGACATAAACCATTAAACAACTAACAAGACTTTTTTTAATAAATATCTTGTCTTATTCATCTAATTCTCACTCTTCTCTCTATTAAGATTGTATTTGTGCAACAGTATACAGTATTATTATTATAATTTGTGACACTTGTAATTAATTGGGTCACTGCTTAAAATAACCATTTACTACTGTACGATTTATTTATTTACTTTTGAGCAAAATTTAAAAAAAAGCAAGTGAAAATATTTCTGGAGATGTAACATTAAATTGGGGCCTTTACCATAAATGTGATAAATTACAGACAATTCCCTCTATCCAACAAATTCAGCCAGGTTCACCTATTTTTTTTTACTTCTCTCATATCTAATCTCCAACATCAAACCCTGGAAAAATCCCATTCCCATTTTTACACACAATTTGAGAGTAAAATGTTTGTACCTTTAAAATGATAGCCATCAAAGTCTGTAGACCTTAAATAAGTGGAGGCCTCCTGGTGCAAAGGAGAGTTTCATCATGATCGATTTATCTTGAAGCTCTTTATCCAGGTATATTTTTCATGTGTGGTGCTCTCCCTTTCTTTTTTTTCTCATTCTCTTTTTCTATTTTATTCTCTCCATCTGCTGCTTTTTTGGTTGATCTCTCTTCCTCTTATACTTTTTCTGTTTTTCTGTCTTTCCTCAATTTCTGTTTGCTTTTTGTGTTTTTGCTGTTTCTCTAAGCCCTCTCTCTTTCTCATTTTTTCTCACCTTCTAATTTCTTATATATTTCTTGCTCTCTGGGAATTGTCAAGTATGGGTAGGATCCACATGGATCACTATCTTTAAGAATAGACCACCCCTGAATTTTGAAGTATTATCTGGCTTCATTGAATCAAAGGTAATAGAGGATGAATAGATCTCTATGATGTGATTAGGAGGAAATATTAATTTATACTGCAGACTTAGACGAAAGAATATGAATCACTCCGTGTGTTTAAGTAGAGTACGAGAGCAATTAAATGTACTGTGAAACGTGGCAAGAAAAGGCACAGTGGAATTCACATGGATTGCCTATTGAAATTTGCCATAGCACTTATAGCCTTGTATTATATTGATAAAACACATCCACATACTTAAATGATTGAATAGGTTGATTGTAAAATGACTTTCAGAAGGATTGCTGTTGGAAAGTACCAGCAACAGGCCTAGCAGACCTTCGTCGAACTGAACTTGTTAACTTGTTCTGGAAAAAAAAAAGTAAAAGTAGAAATGGATAGAAATAGCTTTCTCAAATGAACTTTGAGGCTATTTTTCTAGTGTGGACAGGCTGTTATAGGTGATAATAAGCAGTCTTTTTCTTTTATTCTCTTCTTTTCTTTTCTCTTTTCTTTGCCTTCTTTTTCTTTTACACAAAAGTGACCAGCTCACACTTATGTCCTGTCTGACATAACTGTGATATATTTCTCTTGCAAATATAATTAGACTGGCTGTAGACATTTGAAAGAAAAGGTGGTTTATAGCAGATTATATTCAATGTCATATCTTACTAGTTGCTGTTGGCTCTGTTATATTTATTACTGTTATTAATAATATGATTAATTTCCCTCTGATGGAAGTTAATCATATTTTAGACCTAGTTGCACAATGAAGTAATGTTTATGACCTAATCAAATATATGACTGTAGTTGCAATAAAAATTCATTGTTTCCCTAGTGCATGATATTGTGGAGACATACACTTGGAATCATAATTTCTGGTTTGTGTATGAATTATGTAGCTGTGGTTTTGAGGCTGGCATGTAGATCATCATATAATTTAGGAGAGAACAGGCAAGAATATTGAAAAGATGGCTTCATTTCCAGTAAGCAATCATACTAACGTGGCATCACTGTAAAATCATTTGGTAAAAACAACTTATTTTTTTCATTTTTTTTAATGCTCTGACTGTTTGAGAATCCACACTTAGCATTAAGTATTCATGTCATGGTTGAGAGTGACAGTTATTCAGTATTTTAACAGAGTCAAGATCAGTTTGTTTATTTATTTATTTTCCCCTTTTTGGCAACCGTTAACCTGAATCTTTTGGTTAAATCGCTTACTTTGAAAAGAAGGTTAAATTTATACAAGTGAGGTAGGAGAGAAAGATTTTCAGTTGCCTCACTAGCAGGAATAATTATTTATCCTGACTTCAATGCTAAAAATCAAACATCCTTAATCTTCCTACTTGTTGCATTACCTCTGAAAGTTTGTGTAGTATTCCTTATCTGAAGGGGTGAGTGTGTCAGTAACAGGTCAGTTATTTTTTCTTGTGAGAAGCTGTCTCTGCAGCTTTCCTCAAGCATTGGACTTTGTCTTTGCCATCAGCCAGGCTGGGCTTTGTTTTAGTAGTTCAGTTTCAAAGGAATAAGACTAAAAGCTTGTTGTGCTGTGTGAAATAAAACTCTGTTTCAGTTTCTTTGTCTCCTAGAGTCTTTTGCACTGTGGCACCCTGCGTTTTTGCACATTATCAATTCTGGATAATCTGAAATGACCACCTTCACATTTCTGTGATACTGCACACACTCTAAAAAGAAATGTTTAGACTCAACAAAAAAAATCAACGCAACAGTTTGCATTAGTCTTTTTGGGTTATGACAACTTCATTTGAAATAATGTTGAACCAACACACTACATTACTTTGGGGGAATTAGCTTTTCCCCTTCAGTTAAAGATTATTTTAGTTACCGCTTACTTAATAACTGTTTGCCAAAAGGCAAGTTTTTAAGATGATAACTCATAAAAATTATGTTACTCCAACTGGCTTTACCATGTTATTTTAAAGTACTTTTGTCTGTTGTCTAGTTAATTACTATAATAATGTACACAACTTTTTAAGTAGCATAAATTAAAATAATTGAGTTGTTCCATTAGATTTTTTCATTTTTTTTTTCTTTTTGGGATTTTCCTGCCTTGGTTTTGTGCAGTTAACTTTTTTAAATTTTTAACTGAAGTAGAGCATTTGAACATATTACATCCAATACTTGCAAAAAGAAGAAAGCAAATAAGAAAACAAACTCAATTTTCAACTGCTTCTCAAGTTATAAATAAAGAAATTGGCCATACTACCTTGAGAAATTAAGTAATAACTAATAATAAATCATAATAAATTATGCCATCAGAGTAAAGTTAGGTAGGCCCCTTAAAAACCAGAG
Source organism: Acanthurus tractus (assembly GCA_029783725.1). NCBI lineage: Eukaryota > Metazoa > Chordata > Actinopteri > Acanthuriformes > Acanthuridae > Acanthurus > Acanthurus tractus. Next base: position 19,922,857 of record JAQNCA010000030.1, read on the forward strand.
ACAAAAGCATTAAATATGTAAAACCTTCATAAAACATTCATTGAGTCTATTGAAAACTGCAATACAACAGATTTTGAACACATCCAAATGCATCTTCAAGAAGTGTGACCACCTCAAAATCTCTATCTCCATAGATATAATGGCAAAAGCCAAGTAGCATGTCATGGAACTTTCCAAGAGACTAAGCTGTATACAAGTAAGCCCATGTCATTCATTTCCAAAACATAAAAAATACATTCTCTTAAATATGTACACATGTCTTTCAAGAACATCTTTGTTTTGTCAACTGTTGTGACGAGTTTGAATACAAAGCATAAGAAAACTAACTTGAGAGAGAAACATTCTAAATGTTTTGGTTTCCTCTTCAGTTGACTTCCAAATACAATACAATGTAATCTGAGGCAAATATGACAGTGTTCTGAAACAGGTGGAATCTTTAGAAAATGCTGTTCTTGAGACTCATCACTTTTGCACTGGCTTTCAGTCCATAAAGGTTGAGGAACGACTTCTAAAAAACTTCAAAATTGTATTTAAGTTTCTTGCAGTAGCTCAGGTTGAGAGCATATATTATGCCAATCAGCAAAGCACAGCACCTTGGGATA
>JAQNCA010000030.1:19929873-19940940 GCA_029783725.1 Acanthurus tractus
AAGTTGACGCTTTGTTGTCCAATAATTTTTTTCCCCATATAATCTGCACATTATTGAAGTTTTTTTTAATAGCAAGTGTGGGCACAGAAAACAAGAGTAGAGACCTGCATATCAATCCCAAAGAGCTATCTTAAAACAAAACCTCCACCGCATAACAAGGCCTAGGCTATGAAAGCTTTGTACTCATATTTTTTTGTCAGGCCCCCCCTTAAATGACACAATGCACATTTCCAGAGTAGCTCATATTAGAATTGACCTTTTTACTATACTCACTTGGGTCCATATGAATGTGTTCTACTCAGTGGTATAGCCAGATTTTGTATGGCTGAATGCTGGGACATATACTTTACACATTCCATGTCGGTGGGCTTTTCCCGGTTGCACAGTTCAAGGGATTGTGTTCCACACATACGTATTTTTTATGTCACACTTCATTCCAGTTGGTGGTGCAAATGCATTATGATGCTCTTGCCAACAACTCTAAAAATCCAGAAGAAGAAAAATGATTATTACCACAGGAAAGAAATTTGATCTCTCCCAAGCACAACCATCACTATGAAAAGAATGACTGCGTAACATAGCATTTGCTGTGTAAACCGTCTGCTAAATAGCAAATTTGGAATGCATGCATACACTCACATGACAACATTTTTTAAGCACAACAGAAGAAATCCTCAAACCATGCTGCTTGTGCATGATTTTGACCCTGCTTTTGCAAAAACATCAATGCTTAGCTGAAGATATAAAGCCTTACTTTTTGCACTTGACCTTAACAGTGTGCTTGTGAAAGTTTGTTTTTGGACTTCTTCTCTGCTCACATATTTTTTGTGCAACAAGAATTACCATTTTATCCCAGGTGTCATGTTGACCAAGAAATAATCCCTGCTTTGTTGTGGCACGTTTGTTATCTTCTTAGCACGTCGAACACAGGAAGTTAGGCTTTAATCCATTTCATCCAATTGTTTATCAACTTCACAAAAACCAGATGTTATTGGATGTAAGTGCTGTTTAATTATGTGTTTATTTGTGTATCCATTTATTTATTCTGCTCAATCTAAAAGGGGTTTTATGAAGCTAATAGTTTGCCAGCTGTCGGTGAGCGTGAACTAACAGCAAAGAAGGCAGGGAGGGATATTTCTGCCTTTTATTCGGTGGGCATGATTTAATTGACCAGTTATGCAAATGATAAGTTCAGTAGTCAAGCACATGCCATTAGAAAAAAGTACAAGGTCCATTAGTAACAGAACCTGTGCGAGACAGAACTGTGTTTATGATTTAAAATATGTCTTATTTTTCCCTCTCGAGTAGTAGCAGTAAATTCCTTGAGTTATAAATAAATGCTCATGATTCAAAATTCTGTCCAGTAGATTTAGGATGTTTTTTTAACAACTGAAATTAAAAGTGACATTTGGCTTGATGTAATTTAATGTACCCTTTGACTTTTGCTTGTCCTTCAATTGCTACTCATCCTTCATTGTATATTCTCCTCTATGTGCTACCATTACAAAACCAAGCTTCATTCAGTTTGCAGCAGCGCTCTTTTCCCTTTCTGCGCCTATCAGTTTGTGAACAGGCAGGCCCACCAGATGTTCTTTCCAACAACATCCATCAGCGGTTTGTATGAAGGTTTCAAAGAGGGCAGGATTATAAGAACAACAACATAGGGACCACTTGGGTTGTATACACTGGAGATTACCAATACTCCAAACCCCCTTACATATCAATATGAACAAGCTGTGAAGTTATTAAACAGAGGAACTGTGGGTTATTCAAATGCCTGGAGATTTGCATCACACAAACCATACTGTATGAACAGAGTAGAGTCTAAAGTAATGGTCAGGCCAGAGATGACACCGTGTGGAAAAGCTGACCCTTATTTATTCATAATGTTCGTCTAAGATCAAATCCCTTTTATAAGGAAGCCTTTTTTCCAGGAGGGTCTGGAGTTGTTGTGGTCAGTGACATGACAGCTGCCATTGGCGTTACATAAACTTGTGATGTAAATGTGTTTAATAGGAAAAATAATTGATTTTTGCAAATACTTGACTGTTTTTCATGCACTTTCTGACTAAAAGTGAGCCAAAAATGGTCTTTGGGGTGCTAGGTATTTTTTTCCTCTGTATTTTATTCAACATTCAACATAAATACAATCTTGGCCTCACATCATTAACAAAAAGAGGGACAGAAACACAGCACATTTAAACAAATTCTTTCAAATGTTTCAAATGTGTATAAACAGCGAACAGTAAAGACAAGAGGTGAGTGGGGGGACTCAGTGGAGTCATCCAAGGGCCAGTGGAGGGATTGATTGTCTGTTGGGTGGAGGATTATGGATTTTTGAGTTCAACCACCCTCAGACCAATTGGGTTTCTTCTGCCATGGCTAGATTATGAAGCTAAGTCTGAATGCATCATGTAGTTGCAGTTTCTGTTCATCAAGAGCGCCCAAATGACACCTCAGCAGAAGATGGAAGTGGGGAAGCAGCACACATACCTCAGCTACACGCACACACACACGCACGCACACACACACACACACACACACGCACCCAGATACACACACAAACAAATGCAGCACAAAGTCATAAACACGCATATTGACGCTTTTGGTAGACACATTTATCTGTATACACACTCTCACACACATTCACACAACCTGTAAGCAGCTTAAGAGAAGGTGTATTGACTGAGATCCTTTTGAACACACACACATTCATGCATTTAGCAAATCCCTCATTCTGTCCAATACAGTCATTTCAGACCTCAATTTGTGGCTTGAAATGAAAACAGTGTCTGATTTTTTTTCATAATGTGAAACTTCTTTCCAGTTAAAACATTTTTAGACAGAGGTTTTCCAACAAGCTTTGAGATCGTGCAGATGGGGAAAAAAATTGTTTGATATTTGAACAAACACCTAACTCTGACAGAGTAAATATCAATGTAATATTAATCAAATTCAGCCTGAAAGTAAATAAATTGCTTGCTCCAAGTGACAGTTTCTGCCGTATATATTAAAATGATAACATCTCTTCCATGTTGGCAGTTTCATTTGATATAGGAATAGAGTTGGTTATGATAAACTTGCCCCTCAGAGCAGTTTTGGCCACTGTTAAGACAATAAACAATAAAATCTTGATTTTCCTGTTTTTTATTGTTTGTTAATTGGGTGAAGTTGAACAGAGTGCAGTTACACAAAAAGAGAAGCTTGGATATAGCAGGGCAATAGAAGCTATTTAAGCAGCAAATTACTTGCTCTTTGAATGAGGAAAGACAACATGAAACCTAATTATTTTGTGCATGTGTCCGAAGACTTTAATCTTGTCACAATGTGTTTAAGATATATTTAACACAAAGCAAAGCAGCAAAAGAACACTGCCAGCAATGCACGCACGAATCTCAAGAGCCTTGCTACCCAAGATATGGCCCAGGATGTTGGAGCCCTGTTCCAAATTAACAAATCTCCAAAGTGTAGGCCACACTTCAAGACAGCAAGACACTCATAAAACATAGCCCTAATTGCTCTGTCACATCAGATACTGTGTCCCTAATGTACTTTATCGTCCTCTATTAAATACTAATATCTTTCGAAGAAGTTTGCAATAAATTATCTCTCATTAGGGCCAAAACAGTCCAGAATAACAGGAGAGAAAAGGGAGCAATTAACTGAACTCACCTTGATCCAAAGCCTTTACCAAATGGGCTTGGTAAAGAAGAAAAGGAAAAGAAAAATAACCCTTAATTTATTAAAAAATACCATATACATGAATGGTTGAATGGCTCATTTGCATAATTCAGCTTTCCCATCCCATTAGTAAAGAATTTCCTCCACGAGTCTTTACACCCATGAGTTTCAGCCAGAGCATAGATTATAAATTTGTGATAACTTTGGCATCAACTTTGGCAAGTAGGACAGTTAGCTAGGCAGCAGGAACAACTAGTTTGTGTGCTTATTAACAGTGTCTCCTTTTAGATGACCTCTCTACATTGTGTATGACCTAATTTTGTTTGTTTTAGTATTAAAATGTATTTTAAAGCAGTTCATTATTTAAAACACATCTGCAGGGGTCGTACACAAAAATGGCCACAAGTAGATTAGTGCTGCGTTTTGGAAGTTATAGTTAAATTAGTAAATGTAGTTAAGTTGCAGCTCTTCATGCCGATAGCTAACCTTTCGCATACCCTTAGCCTTTACATCAATACTGGAAGGTTTTTTGTTCATGAGAAGAGGTAGAACTTCTTAGACAACTTCATAGTTCACCAATCAATGCCAAAAGAATGTGAGAGAATTACTCATTGGAGCTTGAAACATAGGGTCTTCTCTCAGTTTTCATGTTTTATTTTTCCTGGAATTCTCTGCCTACAATGTCATATCACAGTAATCCCAGGAAGAGTAATTGAAGGATCTTAACTGCCAAATGATTAAAAAAAACTTCCTCTTTCCTACTCATTAACCTTAACACCGTGGTGGCATTGAGGCCAGACAATGGACTGACTTCAGAGCTTTGTATGGATGTTGTTTGTATGGAAGCCTGCGGGGGGCAGACAAGACCTTTGAAAGCAGGTTTTATGTTAGTGGATCAATTTCAGCACTTTCATGTTGAATGCAGAGGACAGAATCAGTTAATCCCAGTCACTTCAAATTTTACTATATGAGTTAATAGAAAAAAAATTAAACAAATTCACATTCCCAATTATTAGGTTGTTTAAATATAATTTTTAAGTCATATAGGTTTAGGTTTAAACTGTATATATTTTTTACAAGGGTAATTGTTTTTTTTTAGTTGATATTTTGAAATTTGAAATGTTATAAAAAAATCATCACTGAAAGTGCATTTCCTTTTACTGTTTTTTTTTAAACAAGTCCACACCATTAATAATGTTTGTCTTCATTATATCTAAGTCTTATAGTGTTTCAGTGTGTGTTGATCAAACGCCAGTGTGTTGTCAGTTTTGTTCCTTCCTTTTTTGTCTATTTTTTGAAGAATCAGTCTTTTCACATCTGTTCATTAATCCTCCAATGTTTGTTCTCCCTTTCTCTGTCTGCCAGTCAACTAACACATGCATATACATTGTGATTAAAGTTACTCCATTATTCCTTTATCTCTATCTCATTCTCTGTCACGTGTGCTTTAAATGCCCCAACCGATTCCTTGTGTCATGTCTTTACCTTCATTCTCCTGCAATTCAATGACCTAGAATTGTAGTTTTCTGATCAACCATCTCCTCCATCATCACACAAACACATGCACATTTCCTTTTTTTTCTCACCATAATTATTGATCTTTCATCTTCCTCTCACGTAATGAACTATATCAACCAATGAAATGTCAAAGATTGTGACAGTATGTCATGTCATTGCCTTCAGTGACCAATAAGCACAAAAGGGGGGATAATTATGGTGATTACGCTTCCTGGTGCGTCTGTGTAGACCTGTTAACCTTTTTTTCATTGAATGACTCAGTCACCCTTTGTCCATGTGTTTGTGTGTTAGTGCATGTACATGTGCATTCTACCTGTGCACAAGCACATGCTTTTTGGATGTATTGTAAAACAAATCTGTTTAGCTAAAACAGAATTTGCACAATTGCTTCGACTGCTTGTGTGTGTGTGTGTGTGCGTACATGTGTGTGTGCGTGTGACAGTGTGTGTGCGCCTTTTTGTGTCACAGTGGTGTCAGCAGAGCACCTACTGAGTTGCAGAGCCCCAGTCTTAATTAAAGTTAAAGATAGAACATTGCATACGGTGAGATCAGCATGACAACAACCAAAAATTCAGTGATATCAGTATGGTATACAGAGTTAATGCACTGTATGTGGTTGTTTATGGCTGTTTATTCAAGAAATGTTATTGTTTAAACATATGCCCTGAAGTTACAAAGTAGTAACTGTATAACTTCCCTCATTATGACATGATTATAATCGCTGCCGGGTGAGCTAAACTGCGGCCCACAAGAAAACATTATTAATGTTAAAAGTTATAAAAGAAACAAGAAATATTAATATGAAATATTAAGAAATAATGAGAAATAAATATGAGGACACTCTTTCTGTACTTTTCAGAGTCACCACTGGTTGCAATCAGTGTTGGAAAAGCTACTTAGAAGTGTAAGCTACCAGTTGCTCAATAAAGTTTTTCAACATAGAGTAATCTTAAGCCAAACAATCACAAAGTGCAGGAAAATTAACTATTTATATTTGCAGGATCACATGAAATTAGCCAAGAAACACCCAAATGCAGAGTATTTCTTGAGAAAAAAAAAGAAAGAAAATTTTTTTGAAATGCTTGGAAGTTATGCTGCATGTACCAGAAAGTCTGAATTTGGCTAAGGAAGTTTACTTAGTGTCACTGGGTAAAAAAAAAAATCTGTTATAATCTCTAAGCCTCTTGTCATAAGTGCTCTAAGAGAAGACTTTGATTTATGCCTTTTCTTTTGGCTCTAGAAAATCCTGCACATGACAATAGACTTTGGCCACTCGCAGGTCATTTCAGAGAGAGTACATTTTTATCAGCCATTTTACAAATGTGGATAACTGTGCATGTCCCTGCAGATGTTGAAAACTGTCTTCAGTAGTGGCAGAAAATCTTGCTGCTTGTAATACATGACCAATACCTTTGCTTATAACTTGGTATGTTACAAAACATATGAGAATGCAACCTTGCTCCACACAGAGCTTTGGGCTTATTACTTTTTATGCCAAATGAGGCACAACTGTAAACAGTGGGGAAAAATGGCTTAAGGTGGGACAGCGGTGTGTGTATGTGTGTGGTGTACTATATGTATGGCTTTCCCTCACATAAACTGAACATGTCCAGTTTCCTTTTTAGGTTTCATTAGAGGTCAGTGTGGCAGTCCAATTAAATAATAATCATTTGAGGGAAATCAGGTTCTCCACTGTTTTTTTCCCACACTGTCAAAGAAGAGTGTTGCTGAGGCATTTAAATGAGGATGTCTGGACAATCACCTTACCTCATTGTTCACTGGCACTGCCACTTCCTCTAAAGGCTGAGGTGCTTTTCCTTGGAGCTGTTAAATGCTTGAGAGGCATTTCTGGCCATGCAAGTCTTGGTGAAAGGGACCAGGTCAGTCTTTTCATTTTTTTCATGAAGGTACTGAAAGGGTTGTGAAATTTGTAAGTAGTTGCTCTTTAGTGAACTTGCACTGCCAAACTGCAAGAGTGCACTTTTATTATTATTATTATCGTTATTTTTCATCATCTTAATTAATTCTCTTTTTCACAGTTTTTAAATCTGGCAAGACCACCACATATAGGAGTCTTAAAAACAATGAAATGTTTCTAAATAATTTGTTCTTCAAAAAAAAGACCACCAAAAAATTGTTTTCATAAGAATAAAATAGGAAATAGCACGAAAACATCGTCAAAATGGAAAAAAAAAAAATTAAGTGAGTGTAGTAGCATCTAAAGATGTAATTTACACATGATTTCATACTTAGGCAGTGCATGAATGTTAAATTTGATTTCTGCCACATAATGCCAATGCCCCCCAATTCTTACACACTGAGCCTTTAAATAAATGCCCCATAACCACTGCTGATGTAATGACCCAGTTTAAAAAACACAAAATATCTATTATTGTGTTGAAACACTATCATCGTAAAGAAATTCAAATTCAGCCTACCAGCAGCAAAAAAGTGGTGAATAACTTTCATCATCAAAGATATAGCCTAAGGCAATTCACTTTGTAACATATTATGTAAGAATCAATAAGCACTGTCACATTGCTTGGGGTACGTTATCTTTCCTGCTGCACTTAAGTTACGTATAGTGCAAAAGGGTTAGCAATGCTACATCCTAAGATTGGGGGTGGGGGCGTTGGGATGAGAAGAGAAGAAGTCAGGAGAAGTGCAAAGATCCGGGAGAGCCGCAACAAGGCCAGGCAGGCTGGGAGCTCCCAGGGAGAAGAGGAAGAGTGAGAAGGCTGTGTGGAATGAAGGAATGAACAGCATGAGTGTGTGTGCACATGCATCTACATGTTAATGTGTATGCGAGGCGATCAGAACATGCATCAAAAGCAGAGTGCATGCAGAAGTGTGCGTGCTCTAATGTTTCTATGTAATAGTGTGAGTAGGTGTGTGTGTGTGAGCATGAGCCTGTGCGAGCAACCAAAGCATTTTGATATTCCTATGTCTATGTCTTCCGGCGCTAAATCGGTTGGGGGTTCAGACCAGACTCATGCTGGGTCCCTCCAAGCACTCACACTGCTGTTCAGCATTCATTTGTCTCTTCTCCCCTCCCTCCTCTTCTCTCCTCTGCTCTGTCTGTCCAGTTTCTCTTCTCCTGCCCTTCCCTACTCTTTTTTGCCACATGTCCATCTCTCTGTTTACCTCCTTTGCTTTTCATCTTCATTTCTTCTCGTCTTTCACTCTCTTTGTCTAGCTCTGCTCTCTATCACACTCTGTTTTCACCACATCCTTTCTTTTCATGTGGATGGTGGATGCTCATGAATTTATGGATTTCTGCATGGGGGGCTCTCTTCCGAGGGAGACCAAAAATGATTTCACAGCCCGCTGTGTGGAATATGGGCTTGTGGAGGAACAGGGTGGGAGCTCAAAGCACCAGACAACTGTTTTGTTCTGGTCCATTCTCTGCCACAGAGGGAGTGGTACACCTGAAATAGAGCATAAAGTGGCCTTTCTTATAGAAGATGTGTGGGCAAAATATCAACCACCTTGTTTTTTTTGTTATGTGCAGCAGTATTTGTGTTATTAGATTGTTTTGATTGGCTTAATTTTGACTGCATTATTTATTAAGGTCTTTCTCTTGAAATACATTATTTATTTAAACACGTTTCTGACAATTTGATCAACATCATGCTAAAATCTCTATCAAATGGGACACTTATCTACTATTTTTATTAAAAAAGCATAATTAATGAAATTATAAATGTACATGAAAAAAACTTAGTCTTGCTTAAACGGGCAGTGGTTCATTTTATGGCAACTTGGGGGCAGTGCCGTAAGCTTCAAAAACAAACTTTAAAATTTTACCTTTTGGTTAATGTAAACATGATAGCAGACATTGGATTATTTGCATATTTAACAGATTTAAAATTCATTTTTGTGATGGCCCATTTATTTTTCTTGTGAGATTGATGACATCCACATCCCAATAAACCCTGTGAGCTTGCAGGAATAATCTAGTTTAAAAAAAAAGCTTAAAGCATTGAATTATGCTACAGGTCACACTTCTGCATGAGAAAAAAAAGTCAGTTACTACTCAGCCAATTGTGGCAGCTGCATTGATTAAAATTGAAGCATATTTGATCCATGAGATAAATGACTAAATAACATGGCAACAAAGTGCCCATTGTTGGGGTTTATTGGTGACAACCCTTTGACATCACTCTACTGGGCCCTCTGGCAACATATATGTGGAATGCATCACCTTCCCTATGTACACCACCTAGGAGTTGTTTTAAGAGATGACCAAAGATTATTACACGCACATTTTCACAGGAGGTAGAAAATAATTGAAACAAATTGACTCCATGTTTTCATCCAACAATTTAATGAATAGAGAAACGGGGTGGAAAAAGCCTGCAGCAAAGTTTCTTATTTTTATATTTATATAGCAGTATGAAGACGGAGCTACCGATGGCTACAAACCTGCATTATAGAAACAATTACACCAGTGCCTATTATTTTGGAGGTACGGCTATAACTGTGATGTATTATGTGCTTGTCCTTCAAAATCTAATGACATTAACAGCATGAAAGAACAAGTAATTTGATTTGTTCAATTCTCTGAGCAACAGGGAGTGAGATCTGGAGGGATGGAATGAAGTAGGGGGAGAAGTGGAGACTAACATAGGAAAGGTGAAAAAATGAAGTGCGAGTATCACTGACCCAACACAGTGAGAACAATACAGTTACATAACCCTCACTTCCATCTTTGTATATATGTACAACAAAATCAATTTGGTTGGAGATTTACTTGATTAGAAAACATCTAGTCACTTGCAATATTTTTTTTTGTTTCTGAATGACTTTATACAAACAATAGTATCGTAAAATATGACATCAAATTCTGCCTGCAGAAGACTGTGCAGAAAACAAATGAACTAAAATTACACAACAAGATGCTAACTGTTAGCATTCCACCTGTTAGTTGGACATCCCTAAAAATATATATTTATAAATATATTCTTTGCTGGATGTTGTATCTATTTTTTGTCTTGTGTTGACTCTTGCTTTAATATTTAGTAGTACTCCTAGATGCCCCAGAGAATCCTGTCTTCCTGTCTCTAGTCCTCATATCTAGTCGTAGTATGGTTGCATAATGGAACCACTGTGAAACCAACAACATGCCAACAATACAGTAACATACAATGCATTACACGTTCAGGATTCCCATCTCGCCTGTGCACTGAGTGGTTTATATTCCTAGTCTTGTCAAGTGGACCTGGGCAGCATTGTATAATAAAACCATTATTGTTTAGTTGACATATAGCCCTGCCCAGCCTCCATGAATCCTTTGTGTCAACAGAACCATGAGGATGTCAATTTGAGTGACAGATGGGAACAAACTTTGGACAAACCACTGACTTAGCATTAGTGATAGAGAACTTGAGAGATGGGTTAGAGGTTAATGGTGTGTGAGGAAGAAAAAAAAATTGTAGCAAGTACAGGCACAGTTTATGCGCACAAAGACAGATATGTACAAGTCAGTGTACACATAAAATAAACAAACACATACATGCTGTTACAGATTCTACCCTCCTCAAATAATTCTATCCTGCTCCAAAACAAGAAATACATTTATACACATTCAAAGGTATAAATATGCTGTAAAATCGCTACTTGTAAAAGGATCAGCAAAGGCAACAGAATGTGCTAAATTTATTTGGGATATCCCAATTGTAGTGTTTTTGCCATGATGTCCTTTTAATATTTAGGACTTGAGCATGACCTCTCTGCACAGTATTGTGCAAAAAGCTGTTGCCTACGAAGAGCTATTCATCATCTGTGCATAAGCCTACATGGATATTTAGCACTGTGGTAAACTTCAGCAGTGGTTTTACCCATGCAGACCCGAAGCGGTTTTGCCCA
>JAQNCA010000030.1:19962860-19976011 GCA_029783725.1 Acanthurus tractus
TGTGTGTGTGTGTGTGTGTGTGTGTGTGTGTGTGTGTGTGTGTGTGTGTGTGTATCTGTGTGTATGTGTGTGACCAGCCAGGCTTGCATTTAAGTTTGTGTGTGTACTCCAGAAGTCTAACTGTGCATTTGACAGAGATTAATAAGCAGTAACCCTATCTTGGGACTACCATTGGGCTGTAGACCCTATATTTTACACCCCACATAAATAAAGCCACAGGGTGCCATTTGCTTATAAAGACAAAAGGTTCTTTACACATCGCTGGCATATTGGAAATCAAGCACTGGTGGAGAGGTGAGAAAAAGTGAACAAAAAGAGCAGAATTTTTGTCAAAGAAGGAAAGCTAATAGACAGGCTGATTAAGTTTTAAAAAGTGACTTTCCTTTTTACTGGGGTCACTCTAGGAATCAAATTCTTCCAGATGGTGTTTTATATTTTTTTCATATTTTTTTATTTAATTCTTGGGAGTAATGTTGTTAGTAGACATGGCTGATTAAAATATGACTGTGATGCATCCTGGGATAAATTAAAAGCTGTAAGGAGTACAGGATTAAGGAGTACAATCTGCTTAGATCACAGTCAGCACCACAGGACCTTTTAATACAATGCCCTTTTCAACATTTTTAAAGGAATTCATATTTTGGTAATCGTGAAAGTCAGATTCATCTCTGTCAGTTCAGTTAAGAGACTGGCCAAATGTATATTAAGCCTAGCTTAGGACAAAGAGTTGAACAGCAAAGATGTCCTTGATCAACTCAAAGCTGATTTGCTTTTAACACGTGCAAATTAAAAAAAAAAAAAAAAAAAAGACACCATGTTATAGATGCAATTACTTTATGCATTAGAGTTGTCTTGTGCACTGATGGGCAGAATGTCTTTCTGATCAAAAATACAGGGTTTTCTTTGGAGCAATTGTGTTTACCCTGTTACTGTTCAGGATACAGCTCCTTAGAGAGTGACATATTGGAGTTTTCATATGGAAAGAGGCTAGCTGCTAATAGCTGTTTCACCGCTATTCCAGTCTTTGTATTTTAAATATATTGCAAGCCAGAGTAAGGTTCGACTTTGATAATTAAATCCAAATATCAGACCCAAATTCTCTCTAGCTATCAACTGAAATTAGGTTCAGCTTGCAATATTTCCAATAACTTAACATATAAGTTGTGTTTAACTAAAACTCAAAGATCTGTAAGCACTTTTTTTTGATTGAGAAGGGAAAAACAATGCTTGAGTTTCTGTAGCTACGGCCTGAAAATGAGACAAGACCAAGAAAAGGAATCATTATTTTATAAGTTGCTTGTCCCAAGACTGGAGGTTGATGCATTTATGTAGTATTGCATGAATAATCTTAATTTGCATAAAGGTTTAACAGTAAGATGCTTCTGAAATTAATGTGCAGATATCAGTCGACTGTTCCCAGGGGAAGTGTTGCCACTCTTGAATGAACTGTCAGTGTTTCATTTTAGCCTTGACAGAACTGGTTATTTGATCCTGCCAATCTCACCTAGAGTATTCCTATATCAACAGTTATATAGTAATACAAATTCAAAATAGTCTGCCTTATTAACACGCTAAATACTGTATAACTAGTAGTTGTAGTCAGTCTAGTTCAGCATGTTTGAGACTGCCAGTTTGCCAAAATAACGTTAATTGCAAGGAAAACTCAGTGAACAAATGAACCCAAAATGGATGTTGCTGAAAACCCAGAAAGTACAATAAACATTTCAGTTTGTAAGAAAAAAATCGTGGTAGAAAATCATGATTTCAATTCAAAGCTAAAAAAATCGAGATTCATATTTTTTCCTGAATCATGCAGGCCTATTAAGCAGTGTGCAATTTTGTACTATATTTAGGTCATTTTTATCAAGTTTGCATGTGTAATAAGATTAAAAACTTAAGAGAAAAAAGGAAAGTATGTGTATGTCAGCAAGAGAGCAGTATGGGTAATTAGAGAACACGCTTGTATTATATTCATTCATCCACCAGGGAAGACCAGCAACACAATGCTCAGGCACACAGAGACAATGCCATCTCCAGGTGTAATTTATTAAGGAGTGATGGTAGATAATATGGATAACCTGGCTCACACAGGAAACAATGTGTTACCATTACACACAGCCAGCACTGCTCAGATTAATGATGCACCTGTTTGGTCTATATGGAATACACATTTAAATCCAATGGCTTTTGCGTATCAGAGTTTATTAAGAGGCCAGAGATGGAGAGAATCAGAGGTGGTTAGCGAGTGATGGAAATTAAAAGAAAAATAAAAAAACATGAAAGTAACAAGCAAGGGAAGAAAGCATAAGGAGTGAAAAGATAGATGAAAGAGATAAGAAGGAGAAAGGACAGAGACAGAGAGGGACAAAGTAAATACTTCATTAGATAGTGGAATACACCCAAGTGCTCCCGGAAAGCACACTAAATTAATCAGATATATGCACAGAGATGCCACAAACCCTATATTATTATTATCAGAGAGAGCATTGTATTGGAGCAGGGTTCACAAGATAGATAATAAAGAGGTGCAATCAGGGGATGCATTTATCCCCCGTAATGGCAAGAATACATTACAGCCAGTGCCATTAACAGAGACATAAAGTTATAAAGTTTTCCTTGTTAACTAGTGGTAGGATTTATCTGGATATAACAGGATGCAAAATGAATGGATGTTGTAATCACAGTCATATAATAATCAATTATATGAAAGAAAAAAAAATCAGAAAAATGCAACCGGGATCAAGTTTAGATTAAAGATAACAGAATACTCCCATCATAACACTGCTGTTTATTTTTATTTAATCTTTTAGCACGTATTTCCAATAAGCCAATATAAAATTAATTCTAATAATTCTTAACATATATTCAATATTCAATCGACCAACGTTCAGACAGACTGAAGTTCCATTTACGCCACCATGAAGCAAAGGACTTTTTTTTCTAAACTATTAGAGAATGACTGATGAGGAGGAGTGACAATGATCCAGCCTTTATGACAACCTGCTATCATTACAGTATCAAATGACCCCATGGGTTATATTACAACCAGCCCGTGTCACCAATTACTAAAGAAAGATAAGTTGTATTATCACAAATGTGCATTTATACTGTCTGTTGTCAAATGTTAATGTTGCATAGAGGTCATTTGGGCACACTTTAAGTCTGTACTGAGGCATTTGATGGACGGAAATACAGCAAATGGCATACTGAATGAATGGTGCTGAGATGCTGAGGCAAGACAAGAAAGACTATTATTTTAAGTCATAAAATAGGAATAAGAAGCTTAGATGTATCCTTTTGGTCCATGAGTACTGCTGCCATATGTCACTTTGTAAACTTTCAGACTGTCTACCCATTAAGTCCCACACATCTCAAGTTTTTCTTACAAATGAGAAAAAAAAGAGTCACAAGTCATTCATTGGTATGCTATCAGAAACACTCCTTTAAAATATGAGTTGTGTGTAACAAGTTTTTGTGTTGAGCATTTACATAGCTGGTCACACATCCTTGTAAGAGTGCATTTCATCCTCCATGAATATTGGTTGTCACTCATTGCTGTGGTTACTCATAGGGCTTCCTGAAGTCTTGACTTTAATAACTCCAACTACAGACTACTCTTTTGAATTCCCTAGGGATTATTTTGGCTCATATATATTTGCAGTCCAGTCATCCATCCACAATTAAATATATATGCATACAAAATGTTAGGGGAATCAAAACTGACTCATATCTGTGCCAGTGTTGCTTATGATATTTAATTATTAAAAATGCATTTGCTGTTAAAGTTGATCTAAAAAATCTTAGAACTGAGCAGATATGAAGTGAATAATTGACTTTTAAGGCAAACAGCATGCCAGCGTACACTACTTGATCCTCATGTTGTTTTGAAACAATTTTCCTATGGTATTCCATGCATATATTTATTCAGTCAGTCAGGATTGCTTGATTGATTATAAGTTGCTTGCTAGTAATTCTAATAATGATAAAATTATACTTAAAAAGGAAACTAGTATGACATCTCACAACACTGTGCTAATATCCCAAGTTATCTGGTTTTGCTTGATATCAGAAACTCAATATTGTTGGTAGTGTTCAATTTTGAAGGGTCACAAACACAGCAAAATCTCTGTGTTGTTCTCAAAACAGATCATCAAAAAATACTTCAACCCTGCATAATGCTTTTATTAATGTGAAATTATTGTTAAATTAAGTTAGCTAAACATATTAATTAAATATTACATATGCTGACCTTTAGTTTATTATTATTTTTTATTTACCTTAGTGTACATTGCTAGTATTTACTCTTTTTTTATTTTGTTGGAGTGTCTGAGGTTGTGGAGCAGATAAAAAATCATCTTAGCCGGCAAAACTGGTGTCCAAGATTAATTTTAGACTAAAAACATTAGGGGAAAAAGACAATGATGATACAGTCAGCATCTGACAGATTAAATGTTTTTAAGAGTTGATAGAAGCTTACACTTTGCATTACAGAAGTCTACAACTTCTACAGCTGTCTCTGGACCTCGGTTGAACATTTGCCCTGGCAACAACCACCCTGTTTGCCCTGAGGCTGTAGACAATGCATTTTAAGTAAAACATTACTATTTAATGTTATTAAATGATTTTGTAATCACTATTGTATAGTTTGGGTTTTTCCTAGTTTGTAAAAAAAAACAAAAAACAACCTAATTTGTGTTGGATTGAGGATTTTGCTGGGATGGAAGTCAATGGATGAATGAACCTGTGTCTCAGACTACTCCCGGGCCTTCCTTATGGACCTGAAATGACAAATATACAGTCTGGGTAATCGTCAGAGGAGTGCACTTGCTATTACACACTGCACAGCCCCACAGGGACGGTCGCAGAGAAAAGAATGGATAATTTGCTGATCTGGACACATTCTTTCTCGCCTTGTCTTGCTGCGCATGCATATGTGTGTCTGTGCATGTGTGTGCGTGTGTAGGTAGGGAACTGAGTGTGTGCACATGTGCAGCAGGGAGGAGAAAGAAAGAGAATAAATGACTGTAATAAATGAAGATGAACATTCCAGGGCCTCTGCTCTCTTCCCGTGTTTTTCTCAATTTTTCTCTCCCCCACTGCCAAATATGTATTGATTTCCATGCATATTTATAATCTGCACTGAACCAGTAGGTCTCCAGTGTTTTCAGAGGTGATAGGCCTGCTCCGTGGAGCAGAATCAACAATATCGAACACACACAGAATATCTGATCCCTCCTCTAAGCTCTGATGATATAAAGCATTCATTTCCAACTCTAGTTTATTCAGGCATTGTCTACCCTGGTTGTGTGGTGGAAGGTTAGTTTAGGGCTTTACGTTGTGGTCAGAATTATTTATTGTGTTCTCTGTTCAGTTGTATGTTCTAAATCAAACTTAATATAGATTTTTGTACTTCCTTGCACTGTATTTTTTTTTTAAAATTTGCATTGTTTGCCTTAGCATTAAATTTATTGGATTCTCTTATGTTATCGCCTCTTTCACTCTCTGTTCTAAGTTCTTCCTGCTTGAGATTAGATGTGATTACATGTCTTCATACTCGCATTACTTAAGTCTTCAAGTTGGTTTATGGTGCTTTGATAAGACAGCATCCCCCAAAGACACCCAACTTGATTAATTCTCCACTAATTCTGTGATTAATTGTAATTTTGCACAATTATGTTGTACTTTCCTACTCTACCTTAACACTTATGCCGTTCATTTCTCTTCCATCTGACATATGACTTCATCGTTTATTTCCTATCAATAGGCTCTTTGAGCAAAGAGCTCTCAAAGGGGAGACATGGGATAAAGACAAGAGACAGGTCTCCTAAGTGGCTCTTCATCTGCCTGCTGTCAGGCTTGACCTTGCTCTGATGGCTTTGTGTGTGTGTGTGTGTGTGTGTGTGTGTGTGTGTGTGTGTGTGTGTGTGTGTGTGTGTGTGTGTGTGTGTGTGAGTGTATGTATGCATGAATGTATGTTTCCTCTGTGTATTCTGCGTGTCGACTTAAATGCAAGTCCCTGTATATTTACAAAGACATGAGCATAGATAGTATTAGTGCCCATAAGCACTGTATCTGGAACCAAAGATGGGCTGTCTGACTTATCAAGTAAGCTTTAAAACCCTTAGAAAACATCTTTCTCTTGTGTATGCTTCTCTCAACAACAACGACAGGATAAGTAAACGTATATATTCAAAAATCCAAGGAAACCATGCACCAACATACACTGACACATGTACAGGCCAAAGATGTATTTTGTCAGTGTCCAGTCTTCCATATAGAGATTAAATGCTAGGTGAAGCATGAAGCACTAATGGTTAGCGGAGAGATTTCCCCTGGTACTACATCCTCTCACTCAGGGGATCCAAAAAACAGACAAATGATGAAAGGTTATGTCAACCAAAAGCTATGTGACAGGTAGGCCCACTGAATACACTACAAATCAGCACACCACAGTTTAAATTGGAGGGCAGTGAGGAGCAAAGCAAATAATTACTTTTATACTTGTTAGACAAAGCACATGAAATGTAGCTAGTCAATTGTTTTGAATTCTTAAAATGAAAGGTAGTACTGTTTTTGTCAAAGAGCTCAATGAAAGAGTCAAGCAGATCATTTTTCACAAACAGGTTGCAGGATGGGAAGGTTAAACCCTCTATAGTTAACATAACCCAGTCTATCATGCTCTGCTACACATGTTGGATGAGAGTCAGTTAAAGCTTCTCTACTCCTTGTTTAAGGAAGAAAACATTGTACTCTGGAAGGGAAAAAGCAGCATCAAAAACACAAGCATTGCCAGCAGAGGGCACAAGAACTGATCTAACTGGTAGCTATGAATGACAGTTATCATGTAATGAATTTGTAATCACTTGGCATCCTTGGTTGACAATGCGAATATAAGCTTTAATGGTAGTCATTTCTACACCACATGTCAACTAAAGCTGTTATTTTTATGTATATTTTTTCTAACAAAGTAACCTTGTCCACTGCAAGTAAAAATGTTGTGAAAGTCATACTACGCAGGTAAAGTTACAGCAACTCTTAACCTTGACATAACATGTTGGCCTATTTACACACTGATGATACACCACAGTCTTACAGGAAGGCAGGTTAGATAGATTGGATTTTACATTACATTACATTGTTTAACTGAAAGAGTATCTCATGCTAACTGAGGCATTTTTAACTAATCAGTATGACCTTATGTTATTGTAATATATTGTTCTCTGGCTCACCAACTACCAATATTGATCTGATGCCCTTTAC
The DNA here is from genome assembly GCA_029783725.1 of Acanthurus tractus. Lineage (NCBI taxonomy): Eukaryota > Metazoa > Chordata > Actinopteri > Acanthuriformes > Acanthuridae > Acanthurus > Acanthurus tractus. The sequence goes on from JAQNCA010000030.1 coordinate 19,970,121, forward strand.
TTAAGCATATGAACATCTGATAAAATGTTTTACTGCATGTTTACTATTTAGCCGTCAGTCATTTTGGCTTAATGGCACCTATTATTATTTATGCAGCCCTGCTGCATGGTGAGTGTGCCCTGTAATCAAGTAAGAGATCAACTTGGAAAAGAAGCAAACAATATAATCAGCACTTTTAGGTATTGATGACAGAATATGTCTTCTCCTTTTAATTGATTGTACTTGCTTATTTATTGTAATAAGTAAATTAATAAAAAAAGATAATGCTGTGTAGAGAAGGTATAAGTCTTGGGTATATTTTCAGCAAGGATTGCAAGTAAAGCATGATAGCAGTTGTGATTATTTGCTGCTGAAATTCTTTTTGAAAGGGAGAGTGGTGACAGTAAATATTCGTCCTGAGAGACCAGAGTGGCAGAAACAGCACAAAGTACATTTAAAATTCACCATCTACCAAAAACATGTTAGGACACACTTTCTTCTCTGTGACTGTTCTTATAGAGCAACCAGTCCTCTAACTTTTCAAGAATCAGAGATGGCATGGATATGAGGCTGTCAGCCCAGTTCTTCTACCCCCTGTTGACTGGATGATTTATTTGACCCCAGTGAAGCCCGGATCAATGCTGGGGAAAGGTTTCCACAGCAAGTTGTTAGATCCAAGAAAGACACCTCTGCAGGCAAAAAAGGTGTGTGTGTACAATGGGGGTGAGGTTGAGGGTGGACAACGAGCAACCCCCTTCTGACAATGGCCCAGTGATGAAGCGTCCATGTTGAAGTATCCCTGCCTGTGAGACTGATGGATGATGTGTCATATCTGGTGGTAGAAATGCCCAGAGAGTAAGTCTGACATATGAACGTGCTACTGTAATACAGTGGTTAAACCAGCCATCGAGAGGGAGTGACAGACAAATGAGATGATGAGCTGAAAAGAGAAAAAGAGAGATAAAAAATCTCCAGGAAAAGAGGAATGGCAAAAATGGGGACACAAGTATCTTAAAGGTAACCGTGTATCAAGAAATTTCTTGGAGAGACTGGGATCTTTGGGGCATTGAAGAGTGGTGCCTTGAAACCTGTCTTGAGTGGATAAATTGCTTTTCCTCACCCAAGTAAGAGTCCTCAAAATAGCCCTAGTAGCGCTTTAGTTGTGGGGAAACAATGCTTGGTGAGTGTTTTGTGAACTTGCCTCTTTTATGCCACAGATAACCTGCTCTTAACAAATACGTAACTGTAAACTTTAGGCCCGTAATCCTTTAATAGAATTTCTTTACTCAACTCCCGTAGCAACAATCAGAGTCCTCTCCTGGAATACATTAGGAATGCTCTCCTGCGGTAGCATTTGTATATTCAAATGCATGTGCACTGTAAAGAATAAAAGGAAGCAAAACCTACTATCTTCCTCTCTAAAACACCTTAATCTTCCTGTAACAGGGTTCAAAGGTCGAGGGCTCCACCTGTACTAATAGAACCAGGGTTTACCTTTCTTCTATCTAACAAAATTAAATGTATATCCTGCTACGTGCAACTGATGAAGACTGTGCATCCCCCATAACATGTCAATAGATGTAGTGGTCATTGCAGTATTGTCTCGCTGTCCCCTGTGTGAGGTGGAGGACAAAACGCTTCTTACTGTATCGCTCTCAACCAAGAGAAGCTCCTCAAGCTTGGGAACAAAAGAGGGGTTCAATCTCAGAGTGGCCCCTCTGCAAACTCTCCATCTCTGAAGAGATGGAAAGGACAAGGTTTTCTTCTTACATGCTTTAAAATAAATGAGTAGACAATAGGCATTTTCTGATGTTAATGTATGAATGAATGTGTATTTGCCATTTTGGAGTATTACCCATCCAGTAGAGGGCAGAGAACAAGTAATTTAATTTACTAATTAAGAACATTAACTTTTATGATGAATATAAATTAAGTTACCTTTTCTTCTGTCTCTCTCAGATCAGTGCTTATTGTGCAAAGCGCTGTGTTTTTTTTGTTTTTTTTTAATAGTTGTTGCTAAAATGTAAAGGGGTTAAAAAAGCATCTCCAAAATTGCCATAGCAACTGCAACTGCAGCCTATCAACAGCTCTGCTCTTTTTGGCCCTTATCCACACCCTCTCTTCCTCCTCTCCCCACCCCGTCTTACTCCTCTAACATTCTGCCCTACCATTCTCTCCCCCTCCTTTTTGAACATTTCTGCTTTTTCTCTCTTTGTACATCTACCTCACTGCGCAGCCTCCCTTGTTTTTACTGTTCACTCCCTCCAGATCGACTGTATCCAAGTTCCTCTTCATTCTGTGTCTTCTCTGTCTATATTTCACTTCTTTTTCCTCTTGCCTTTCCATTTAGCAACTTGTCTGCTTACTCATTCTTAACTCCCTTCTCCTCTTGCCACCTGCTGCCTATCCTGTCACCTCAGCATCCTGTGTCACCTTTCCTCTGTCCTGTCTGTCTCCATACACTCTTATCTCCCACATCTCATTCCCTTTTTTCAGTCCCCCATTTTTTCGTTCCCTTCCCTATATACTCTTTTTTTGATTAGACCCCTCTTCTTTGCATTGCATTCTTTATGATATATGGTCCTTTATGTGTGTGTATGTGTGTGGTGATTGATATGTTTGCATGTGAAAAGCCACATGCTCACTATTAAGGGAACTCAAAGTAGGTCAGGCCCGCATTTCTAATAATGTCACAGTCTTCTGACCTGACTTGGTTCTGGGTCTGATGTGTGTAGGCTTATGTGTTGATGCTTGCATTACTTTCTGTAAATTGGTCACATTTGTTTATTCTACCCTGTGTTGTTGGGCTTGCCTGCCAATTAATGACATTTAGCATTCCACTCTTTGCATACAGTTTGTCACATGCAAGTTTTGTGTTGTGAGTGTTTGGCCAGCCGCATAAAAATAATAACCTCAATTTCGTGGTGACATGTTGACATAGTGCCTTGTTAGGGCGCAGTCAAATCAGCCAGACATTATTTTTGGCCACAGACTGTCTGACAGCCTGCCATAAGGGACACCCTCAAGAGTGACTGCTCTCTCAAAGTACTTAACCTCTTGTTATAATAGGGGACTGTAATAAAACAGTGTGTGATATGGTTAATGTACACACCATCTGGTCCCTGGTCAAAAGCTTAACTATCATTTGGAAATATCCCAACACAGGAATTATCATTTGACATCAGAAATTGATGGCTATGTATATATTTGGACACTTAAAGCTTAAAATTTAGTTGAGGTTTAGTGTGATTGTTAAGGCTAAATGTGGCTGACAGTGACTGGCTGATAGGAAAAGACATGAGTGATACACAAAGTCCTGTTAAAACTTCCAGCAGAACATCGTGTCCAGAGCCGTACAGTTAAAATTTCTATGAACAATTATTGTTCAATGGAGGTTTTCTTTTTTTGTGCCTTCTTGTGTGAAAAATTAGGTTCAATATATAACAGTGGTTATCAGTCATTGTGTAAGTACGGACTGGTAATTCAACAAGTTTTGAAGCAATGGAACTTTTAATGTACCAGAAGTGTGGAAAACATCATTTCCTCTCCAACAATAGCTTGTGCCTCAAAAGAGAAGCTGTACTGTCTCATAGTGGTTTTGTTTTCTTTTGGTTTTTTTAGTTTGCTTTAATGCCACAAAAATGCATTTGTTAAATATGGGGGGACATCACGTTTGACAGAAACAAGCAAGAAAGAAAGAGAGAAAAAAAGGATAAAAAGGGGTGTTAAGAGGGAATTTCAGTGAAAGAACATACTCTACACCGGCTCTCCAGGGAAGCACTCTCTGCTCAATCACTTGCTCTTAGGTCCCCTCTAATGACATTTGTAGCACCAGATTGCCTCCCCCCGCTAGAGTACTTGTTTCAGTCTATTTTTCCAGAAAGATGTTCCTAAAATGGGGTGTTGAGCATGTGGAGGTGGAGGGAGGCGGTCTCTCAGACAATCAAATGATGGGATTTTTTCTTCCAATCATTTTTGATAGCGTGTCTATTTTTCCTCTTCTGTGGCTTTTGGTGCGACAGAGAGGAAGGAAAGTAAAGAGATAAGAAACCAAAAAAAAAACAAAAAAACAGACCTGTCCTTTGTCATCAGGGCCAGGAAGATCATTTGTCTTTTTTTAGATGAGTAATTTTCAAGTTGTTTGTCTTTCATTTCCATTCACAGATCTGAATACCAATGCTCTCTGCTTCCTCTCTATTCACAACCAGTAAAGCATGACAGCTCAGCTGACTAAAGAATTTACACTTTTATATGTACAAGGTTCCTTAGAAGAACTTTTGAAAAGAAAATGTAAAAGTCTTCAGGTGAGTGGAAATCTCTTGTATATTTTTTCTTAATATCTCCAGGAGTAAAACACAACCAAAAAAATGGTGAACACAGGAGTGTGAAATAGTGATCTAAATCTTGAACAGCTGCTCCTCCCCTCTTTTTAGAGTGCAGAAAAAGGGTGCTGCTTCAAAAAATTTGGCAAAATGTAGCAGTGCCTGTTAATATATCATTAGCAAATACTTTCACCTGCTGTTCCAGCTGACACTACTGCACACACGAGACTCCAAATAAAGTTAGATATCCTCTGCCATGAATTCTCCAGAATCTGTACAGCAGCCGCTCTCTGTTCCCACTGATGACATCTAAAAAACGACTCATGACAAAATAATTGGATGGGAGAGGAGGTGAGATGGGAAACGAGATAAACTGAACTCTGGATCTTCTGGTATGTTTGTGCTCAGGTTCCACGGCATAAGCATAAGTAGCAGCGACTGTCAGGACTCAGGATTTATTCTAATATTTATTTAGTGAAGTTCACAAAACTCTACTCTTCTCTGCACAGCATGATAGATGCACCTCATGGATGTGTGGTTATTAATGGATGGAATAAAGCAACACAATATTGTGACTGAGACAAGACTTCTACTATTTGTCTTTGCTTTTTATCTATCTATTTATTTATCTTTTATTTACAGTCCCCCTTCTCCCTCCCTCACACTGTCTGTCACTCTGACATTGTTACTCCGGTTGCTATTCCACGCACGCAAGCCTGGTGGCAGCAATCAGTCATCCAAATCATCTGCCTAATGCCCTCTCTTTTGATACAGTAATCTAAAGCAATAGTCTGTTACTCTGATAAAGACTAAATAAAAAAGGGTTATATTCACATTTTATGCATTACAACACATTTTTTAGCTTCTTAACCCAATTGGTACTGGAACTTAACCCAACCACAGCTCTATACTCTCAGCTGAGCTTAGTCACTTGAAGAGGTGAATATGACCTGTGATCTGCTATTCACTTTAGCATAAGCACACATTTTAAATTGCTGTTCCACAGGATGGGTAAGAACTTTAGGGAAAAAAATTATAAAGTTGATAAACTGGCAAGGCTTATCTGCTATCCATGAAAATATTCATCACTGCACCCATCCATAACAGGATAATTCTGACTGACCTCTGATGTTGTAGGTTAAGGTTAAGATTGTACTTGTTTTAATGCAAAGAGGCAACATTTAAAATTGTATTTATTTTTAAAAATCTCCTTTTTTTTATGTGTTTCACTTTTAGCTGTGTCATAATTGTGGAACTCACTCACAGCCTTTTTGACTGAGATAGGAAGCATGACCTGGTTCAAATATCACCATGGTGTTTGAATCCTTTTTTTTTTTTGGCAATGATATTTTGGGTATAAACACAGCCCAAGGCTCCCATCCACTTTTTACAAGCAGTGCTTTTTAAACTACAGTGCATTTTTCAATTGCATTTAATTACAGTTGTCATGGTTGGCCCCATTCAGAAAATAGCATATTTACTCTCTTTTTAAAACATTGTAGGGAGTCCACACTTTGTCTTAAAAGTGGAGGTGCATCTTGGTGAAGGCTGCCAGATAACAACACAATGTCCAAGTTCCAAGGTTTGAGT
>JAQNCA010000030.1:19983976-19994637 GCA_029783725.1 Acanthurus tractus
TGTCATGTCCAAGGCTGATTTTTCACCCAGCTCAGATGTGTGTGCGTGTGCGTGCGTGTGTATGCGTGTGTGTGCAAATGTAGGCAACAACTTTTGTTTTTATATGTGTGTATGTGTGTCAAGCAGCTGCGTTCAGCAGGTTATCTTGAAGGGATGTGCCTCAGAAGGCAAGATGATATTTATTCAGAGGGGCAGATTTGATTTCTGCTTGGACCATTTCCTACTGTAGGCTCCATGTTGTTTAATCCCATGGGACTCTGCAAATATGTAAGACAGCATTGGCTTTTGGCCCAGGCCTGATGCACATACTTCAAGCAAAGCAGGCATATTTTGGGGGAAAAAAAAGGAAATGTGAAAGCTTGTGTTAAAGATGGAGAAAAAGAGAATTTGAATCAGCATGTCACACTGGCATACACAAATACTGGTTTTACAAACATGCCGACCAATCTGTGGGTGTATACTGTAAATATTTTGTACCTAAACTACATTTCAAATGTTGAATGTTTATGAAATTTAAACAAGTTCTCAATACTGATGTTTTCATCATATGAAGCCAGAGTTTTATGCAAGTGTTAATGGGTTTAGATGTATGGACATAAAGTATTACAGTCATACCGCAGCTACCATAATGGCTACATGTCAAAAGCAATCAAAACCATCCCTTGAGCCCTAAAACCACATAAACCACAGATGGTATAATTCAATTTGCTTGGATGCATTGTTTCATGAACTGCTAATTCATTAATGTTAAATTAATGCTGTGTTTGCTACATGGGGTTGTTCATTATGTGCTGATGACACATTGTAACAATACTAATTGCTTTAACAAACTATAAAGTGCCTGCTTTTTTTATTATCAGTCACATTTTAGTATTGCTATGTATCATTCATGTGTTTTAAAGTTTTGAATTCCTTTTTGAATGTTTTATTGATCGTGTAAATCCACTCCGTTTGTCTTCACTCCCCCCCCCCGCCCTCTGAGGTTTGAGCTGTAAATAGCAATAACCTAACTGGAGGAAGGAACTGGGAACGAGTCATTAATTATGGGACAATGGTTTGGCGAAGGGCCAGCGAGTGCAATCTATGAATTAGTAGCTGGCCAACAGTGTCATTTGCATGATACTGAGGAACTAAATTGCGATTCCAACGATCTATTGAGAAACAGTTGTGGGGCAAAGCTAATGCATCTCAGTCAAAGGAAGCTAGGCACACATTCATAATAAATTATCCCTCATCTATGCAATCAGTTGAAGAAATGATTTCTCTCTTCTCTCTCATTAGCATTTCCTCCTTATTTCTGCCCTGTGTCGCTCTGTTTCTCCTCTTTTCTTTCCCTCTTTACTTCATTCGCTCATTACTCTTTCCGCACTTGTTCAGTATGTGACTCAAAGGCACATACTGCCAAGTGCAATCTTTTGTGTAGTTCCACCTTACCTGATTCTGACTGCTCCTCGCTGCCATTTACGTAAGTCTCTGTCCCTGTACATTTAGCAAGGTAATGACAGGTGATGCATGGTAATGACATCAATTACTGAGAGCTTTTTCTTAGAACATCCAAGCAAGTAAAAGCACAGCTAATGTTTGTATGAATGAGGGAAGAGGGCCTTTCAGGAGCATGAATGCCATGTTTTGTATTACTGCATGTGAAGGAAAAAATCATGCACAGGAAATACAGTTACATCAAGCCATTGTATGTCTCAAGCTTAATTTAAGCTCCAAGATATCATTGTGAACCCTTATTTTAAGTCGTAGTAGTTTGAGAGCAACTGAGTTGAGAAATGGTTAGCTAAAAACTGTACAGGGAAGGATCATGGTCATAATAAAATTCAAAAACCTTCAACAAAAAAACAAGTATGAAATGCAAAACTTCATGGCCAAGACTTAGCCACCTTTCTGTAAAAATCACGATGTAAACCTTATTCTTTGTCCTTCGACTGCTGATTCAAATTTCATTTTGCATAAGGCTTCAGACCCCTTGTGTGTTACCTGCTAGTGAGACAGATAATAAATGTAGCATATAGATTGTGTTCATATAATCACTTAAAAATGAAACCCATGAGATTGTGAATGGTAACTGTTAAAATGCAGCAACTCACTGAAAGAGATAAAGGTTCACAGAGGAAGTGTCCTATCCTGTGTCTTTAATCCCTTTTCAGCTGGACCATCTGCAACCCTGTCAATGTAGCTGCAATAAAAGGCTATGACAGCCGAGGCCACCCGGTAGGGGGTCCGGCTGCCTCGACCCACGATGCACGTCAAACGCACCCCTTCACCCTCCACTGTCCCCCTGCATTGCCCCTAATCTGGCTTGACGTTCGCTGGGAAACAATGCAGAAAAGGGGCTTCCTTAGGAAACTATGTGCCAACAATGCTCTAATCCAATGACCACCACCAAAAAATATGGCAAGTGGTAAAATTTAAGGTCGTTTTTTTTTTTTTTCTTCTATGTTGCCATTGTCTTAATACTCTGTCACTATTTTATTGCTTACTCTAGTATTCACCTTCAAATGGTTTATCTTGCCTTGGATCGGGGGAAGAAACATCAAAACTAGAGGATTTCTTCAACAGTGTTCCTGTTATAATTTATTCCATTCTTTTGGCAACCTTATTAGTCCAAACAGATAAAACATCTTTTTTTTTTTCTTAACCTTGCTATTTTGTGGGGCATCCTTCCTGTTCACTGATTTCTTGTTTTTTTTCTGTCCTGGCCTGACTAGAAAGGTTAACTGGGATGGTCTGTATGGCAAATCTCGGGAATTCCCAGTGGCTGAGATGTAATTGTAAGTGAAGAGGAATTTCTCGGTCTCTCCTTGGGCAATGCATATAAGTCTACTGTCAGTCTCCGTAGAGGCTCCTCAGCTAAGGCCGGTAAAATCTGGAGGATGCTGTACATCTATTTAATCTGACTTAGTGGTCCTGCATACATAACAACCTCAGCACCACACAACCACACAAATCACCCCCCCTCCATTCCACACATGCACATTTTTTACGCACGAGCACACGCAGAGTATGTAACATTTATTAGTTATCTGGGCTCACACCAGCAGGAAAAAGTATTGCCCCCCTGCTGAGCTGCCACAACAGTGAAAACACTGTTTGCAATATTTCTTTCTATCTACTGTCTCCATCTATCTTCCTCTCTCTAAGTGTTTTCTATTCTGTTTCAGAGACATTGGTTTGTAGTGCTGTATACTATAAGATGCGTCGAAGTTTGTCCAACTGCAGTTACATTAATGTGGATGTAAGTAAATGTAGTAAGCTTTAAAAACCTTTACTGTCATGCGAAAATCCATAGGCTTTAGCCAAGTGTAAACTAGGAACTTAATGTATTTGCCTGTCAAACCGAAAGCCTCTTTTGGAACAAAAACAATTCTTTTAAATGCACTGTTCTGTGTTATCTCACTCCCCATTTCCTCCTTTTATTTGTTTGAGTGCAAAAGTTTTCTTTTTTTAAGAAGCACATAAGCAGAGCAAGTTATGAGAAAGTGGCAGAGTCAAGTACAAACAATTCATGGTAAAGGAAAGAGTCGGCATTCATGGTAATATTCGAAAAAGAAGCAATGAATGCGGCAGAAATATGTTACTACTTTATGCTGTGGGTGACAAGTGGAGCAATGTCTGTGCCAGATTCTTTTATTAAAGAGGCAACAAGAGCAGGTATTAGTACTCCACTTGGACCACATCCAGCTATATACACACATCACACCTGTGTGCACATACACACACACACATTGACAGAGCGTCTGCCCTTGCAGGTGTTTGGCTTGCTAACAAGCGTCCCCTCATTATTCTTTTAGAGAGGCGATTAACTAATGGGATCACAACATTCATGATCACTAATCAGCTGATGAATACTAGCACATCATAATTCAGGAACTTGAAAGCCATGTTTGTCTTGGTGGCATTTTAATAGTAAACCTTTAATTGTTTGTGTATTACCTGCTTTAGGTCATAAAGCTTGTTTTATGACTCTGATTCATGTTTGCTCTGGAAAAACGAAAAAACAAACACACACATCAATTAGTAACTCAGTTGTCCTGATTAGTTCCTAAAACATTTAACAGGAAGCATGAGGACATAAAGCTGAACAGTGGTTTCATGAGTGTTATGAGTGCTGGAGCAGTGTTTTAAAGTTACTTAGTGTAACATGGATTTCACATCATAGGAAAAGGAAAAGGACTGGAACACCACATCAGTGAATTGCAGGCTCCTGTCCATGCAGTTCCTGCATGGTACCCTGGGATTTACCCCATAGCTTATTGCTGTGAACTAAGTAGGCGAGAGGAAATCAATATCTGGTGACAGCTAGTCAATCTTAGACTCAATGGTGAAACTCCAGTCCGCTTTAAAGGACGGATCTCCCGCAAACACATTCAATCTCAACAAGGAGGCCGTGTAGCTCAAGACGCAGAAAGCTCCATGTAAATTGGACCAAGTAGAAATAAATAGGCTGACAGCATCACTAAATAACTTTAAGTCCAGCTGTCCCTGACTGGAAATGGGTTTATGTCGACTTGTACTGAGTGCATTTACATGTGGGTGAGCCTGTGGAGGTTTTACATGCCTAGACTCCAAATGAAAAGAAATCCTGACACATTGGAAAACCGGTTGAAGCTCCTTGCTTTTAAAAAAAGGGCCCTCAGCATGGAGCAGCAGTGTTGTCACACAGGAAAAAAGCAATTTCAATCTTTCACGGTGGTTGGATAAATCAGATGATGCATTTCCGTGTGCATGCAGGAGTTGATTTATCAGGCAATATCAGTGGTGTTACCAAAAAAAATCTCTTATTAAGCTTATAGATGTTTGTTATCTTTTGGTCTACTGCCTAAGGAAAGCATCTCTCTCCCTTTTAAAACTATTTCACATAAGTTTTATATGTTGCAACTTTTTGCTGTTTTGTGTTCCTTTTGTTTTTTTCTCAACATAAAAAGAGTTATTATGCGCTTTCCTGGAGACAACATACAGATTGTTTCTCAGATTACGGTAATACTAACCTTAATGTCTATACATACATTTTTATATAGCTATCTTTATGCTATACAAGCATTAAAAATGCTCTGGTCTGTTTGTACTTCTTTAAATTTACAGTCATCTTGGGTAGGGCTCGGGCTCCTCGCAAAGTGGTTATACTCAAATAGTGTTAGAGGAGGAGAATGCCATCCGAAGTGGTCCCCCAATGGCAGATCTTTACCCTCAGTCTGTATCAAGTGAGTCAGACTTCAAAAGCAGTCATGCAGAACATGCAAACCCTTCACCAAAAGGATTCAGCCATCCTGTTGGTTTAAATGAAAGGCTTTACTATTAGTGACAACACAACAAAACTTAGTGTGTCTTCTTGTGTATGGGGTTTTGTCAACAGGCGGCAGTAATTACCTGCAAAATTAACTCTAATTATTTTAACTGCATAATTGCCATTACTTTTATGTATAACTTTCCAGTGTTCTGCAGTGGGCAAATATTTATCAACCATAATTCTTTGTTCACTGACAAGCACTGAGGCCCGGAGCATATTATTACACAAATTCCCTTTTAAAGACCCTTTTTAAAGTTTTTAAGACATCTTTTTTTATACACCAGATACTGACTGAAAAAAAGAAGGAATGTGTCTTTGTAAATGCATCTCAGACCACGGGGTCACAGGATGTTCGGCAGTCAAGTCCAATGGTCACCAGAGGCAAAAGTGGCCTTGCTTGAATGCATGTAGCTTGAATTGATTCAGTCACAAGAGCAGTGGAGAAGTTGGACAGGCATGTGGTCTTCTAGAATTTAATTTAACCAATCCCTGATTTATTTTCCATTTAGATGTTCCACAAACAAATTTTATTATTCTGGGATTTTAAAACCTTTTTTTTGGTCTCAGCAGCATACCAGCCCTTTTGATACAGCTTTCAATGTTCTCAGACATTGCCAAGAGACAAAAAAAATAATGATTAACTAAACTGCAACAGTAATTGGCTCTTCCAGTAATGGGTGAAAATATTGTTGGAATTGTGTTTAGGATAGAAAAATACAACCGCTGGGCATTGATGGCACAGGGATGCACCTACTGTGAAACATTTTTGCATTCACCACAAGCCACAGTGGCTGTATTTTTTTGGCCCATAGTGTTAAAAATACATCATACACGTCACATATAGTATGTGTAGTCAGTTTTCCCTGTAGGAAGTGGAGTTGATAAATCTGTGACCTTGAGAGAAACAGTCTTGAGAAAATTCGGTTTCATTCCATGCCTCCTACTGCTGTTTTGACAAGTGCAGCCCAATCAGACATGTTGGTTCAGGCTCCATTTTCTAGCTCTCTGGTGACTGTGGGGTCACAGGGTGTGCATGTGAAAGAGAGATACAGAGACTGAAAGACAGAGAGAGAGAGAGAGAGAGAGAGAGAGAGAGAAAGAGGGAAGTGTGTGGGGGACACTGAATCATCCTGTGTTAGTATTATGCTTATGGGTGATATTAATTTTCAATTCTATGTGTGTGTGTTTCGAGGGGGAATTTTGAGGCAATTTGTGGTGTGCCTCAGTGTCTCAATGAGTATCCTGCTGTTGGGGGCATCCATTCACAGCTGCTGATAGTTGCATGATGAGAGGCAGTGAAGCGCCTCGGGATCTGAGGATGCAGGGACCCCTGACACATGTGCCCTCAGGTAGAGGACTGAATTTGGGCGCCTCGGGAACCAAATCTTGTGGGAGCAGGTAGTTAAACGTTGCCACGGGTGGTCAAAAAATAAGCATTGATATTCAGCTCTTGCCAGAGGGATGGAGTCAACAAATGACAATGACCAGAAGCTTGAAGCATGTTGTTAAAATTCAAGTCTGACATGTGGACAAATTTCTCAGTTTTTCCTGACAAGGATGGAAACAGATTGGACTTTGCTGCTACAAATGTGTTAAAGTATTGATCTATAACAGGCACAAAAATGACGCCTCTGAGTTGAGACGACATAACTTCTCTGTTGTTCTGAGTCAAGGTAAACCTACTGATCACAATTTCTATTTGTTTTGCTGTTTAAATGGTGACTTATCCAAACTTTAATGCTCATAATTTTAAGCTTTGTTATAATGTAGTTGATTAGTTTTTGATCTGCTTTTAACTGTGACGTTTTTTTGAGAAATCAAAGTCTTATGGTTAAATGCAGAGGAGGGAAACATCATTTTGGTACTTAACTACTGGCAGGTATACATCACTTTAGTAAAACTACACAGTTAAATGTTGTTGTTTTTTCCGAATTTTTGGAGAAAACACAAAATCAGTGTACTTCTACTGCTAGGGCAGGCATGTTCAGAATGTTTGCAGGTAAAAAATCAAGGAACAGGATTGGGAAAACCGTCCCGAGCAGGGCTCAGCCTCTAGGTTTGTGCTCAGAGAAACCAGCACTTATGTGTCCAGTTTCCCCAGGTTTTGAGTGTGTCTGCATGTGCGTTTGGTGCATTGTCAACGAGCTGCAATAATAACCTGCACCAGAGGGAGACATTGGACACATTTTTTGTCAGAGACTGTCTGACTGTCTTGATCTACACTATTATACTGAAAGAAAGAAAGACAGAGAGAAAGAGAGAAATATTCAGATAGAAAGAAATAAGGAGAGGCTAACTGAGCTGACAGATCACAGGAGCCTCAAAGTAGGGCCCAGTTGTCCTCTGTGTGTGGTTGGCTGGGGGGTAGGTGATGTCAACCCCCTGACAGGTAATTTGGTCTGAGTTGGGCTCCCTGGGGCCAACAACACACATACATTTACCCAACATGTATACACACACATTCATGTGAGCACTTGTGCACATACACAGCCTTAAACTAAACGTGGCCTGAATCCATGTAGTGATTTTATATTTGCATGTGTTCTTCAAAAAGACATTATGAAGAAACACATGCAATAATGTTGAGTTTCAGTGTAAAATCTTAAATGAACAACATTTTTTTTTAAAGTTCAGTTAAAGACAATGGATGAGCTGTAAAGTTTTGGCACCAACAAAGCACATACTTACATGGCATTCCATCTAATCATAGTTAAGATATTCCAGTTTGGACCAAAGTGTTGGACAGACTGACTGACCAAGATCACAATCCCAAAAATAAGAGAACACTGAGGAGTCACAGTTACATATTGCCAAATGGAATCATAATAACTAGCTGAATTTCTTACTCTCTGTGTATTTTTGTAGTTTTGTTTGTTTTCACAAATAATGTTCTCTGAGGGGCTCCTGCTGTGTCTATGAAGTCTAATGCAGCGCTGTAGTGTATGCTAAGGGACTTCCTCAACTTTAACAGTACCCTGGTCAAAACAGTGTTGGGGAGGTTATGCTGTCTGTCTGTTGGCCAATTACTGTATATCTCTCAGCACTGAGGACTGAGGCTCTCACCTTGTCTGCCCCAGCTGTCCCCAAAGATCCTGTGTTTTGTGGCTGTGGAGAAATGGTGGTGACATGTCATGTGGCAGGCTGGCTTGGCCTCTTATTGCTGCTTTGGCCAGAATCCTTAAATTGAGATATGGGCCACAAAATTTAAATAACAGAGGCCGTAACAACTTTTACCGAACCTATGTACTGTTTACAAGTATGGCTGAAATTTTAGCAAAGGCAATAAGTAATTTTACATTGAAATACATTGCCCGTCTCTTGCTAGAGCAGCAGTGAAAAATAGGTTTGCTGCATGGAACATATAATAAGGCCTAACTGTCTTGGCAAAGCATTACCTGCCAAAGAATTCAACTGAAGACTGTGTTAACCATTCCAGATTTATAGGGTTTTTTAACGCTGCTCATAAATGAAGCTGCACTTATTTCCATGACAACACTGTCTTCTGGCCAGTGTTTGACTGTTGAGAATTGCTTACAATTTTGTGAAAATGTATTTCCTTTTAAGTGGTATTCCTCAGTCTGCTCAGAATAGGGGAGCTTTTCTTTTTGCTTAACTGAGCTGGATTCTGAGCTTATAGTCAATGTGGTACGTAAATTTATGCATTTGGACCAATCAATTTTTTGTCTCTTGAAGCTGTCAACATAAAAAAATACATTTCTCTATGTGTGTCATTGCAAGCTTTTATTTGACATTTTTGTTGAAAATAATACATAAAAGGATCCAGATTTAAAGACTAGTTCCTCACAGAGGAGTTTCACATCTCTGTCTCACAGCAGACCCCATATATCCCCTGATGTGTTCTGGGTGTGAAAACATGTCAACGTACTGGTTGGCCCGGTCAGTGCTGCTCTGGCCTCACCGGACTCACTAACTGCCTTCTTTATGTCTGTCTGTCTACTTCTTGGATATATTTGGCCTGGCTTGACTATGACCTGTCTGCCTGCTAGCCAATTATTTTCCCCAGGCCAGGACCCCTGAACTCTCCTCCTTCAGGACAGACGTGTAGATCCCATGTGTGCTGTAGTCGTGTCACTAAAGGTTGGCCTGGTCAGTATGCTTCAGTAGGGCAGGTGATACCTGCCTGTTTGTGACTGAGCTGTGCTTTTCAAAAGATTTTAACAGCCATCTAAAATAGAAATATTATTGTTGTATTTCAGATAAGCCTATATTTTAGTTGGGATTTTGATACTGATTATTTTAGAATATCTAGGGAGCTTTAAGAGAAATGTTCCCACCTGGACAAGAAAAAAATAGTCATCACAACATTCCTAACAATTTGTTTAATTGTTGCGAAAAAACCCAACCACACATATCAGTTATGACACAAATACAGCAGTGGACAAGGAAACAAGGGGCTTGGATTGAGAGAAACAAAATTTTTAGACAATCGCTGTCCATCACACCTTCTAAATATGTAGCCAGACTAGCTGGATTGCCCCAGGAGGAGAGGTTAAGGTCTGGTTGAAGGAAAATGAAATGGACAAAACTGGACTCTTGCTGGCTAAGCAACTAAAAAAAGAGACTCTTTACCTTCATCTTTATGCTGCTTGTCTCCACCACAATATTCAGGACTAAGTTGTCGACAGGCGGATTGTGTTCTGATCCTGCAGAGCACAGGAAGAAGGGGGGGCAGACTCCGTGTTTTACATCAGTGATGCTAGGTGCACTACTGACTCTAACTTGATAGACCATATTTCCCAGATGTGAAATGTTTAATGTGAACATGTAAGCCATGGTATCATCACTATCTTGTTGCTGCAATTTACATTCCCCCAACACAAATTCAAAAGAATCGCTACAAAATTATTTCCCGCATGTAAACACATACATGAACATAATAACTATGTTGCTCTTTTTTCTGTTTTAAACTATTTTGCCTGACATTAAATTGATTTAATCCATGATTTTCACTTCTTTGGTGTTAGGTTTGTTATGAGTGTGTGATGCGGCCCTTGTGAACCATAGTTAACTGCCCTGACATTTCAGTCCTTGCCTGCCTATGTTATATGGCCCCCAATTATTTCCCTGGGCCAAACCCCCAGACCCTCCTTAGAAGAGAGGTGAACTTGTTGTCTTGGGGAGGGTCACGATCTTTGCAAGACATATGAGCAATGGTAAAATAAATGTGCTAGAACATGCAAACATCATCATTCCCATAACTCAGATATCTTTCCTTCACTCAGCAGAGTAATGTGGAACGCCATAGAATTAAGTTCACACATGTACGCACACGCACGCACGCACGCACACACACACACACACACACACACACACACACACACACACACACACACACACACACACA
>JAQNCA010000030.1:20033025-20048786 GCA_029783725.1 Acanthurus tractus
TCGACCGATGCACTCGGATCTCATACGTCACAGACCGATAACCGATTCAAATCGGTTTATCGTTACACCACTACCATGTGAGGATCCACTCATCCTTCAGGGTGAAATAACTGTCAAATGCATAAATGACATGGAAGAGTTCATTGCTACAAATGTAAGTCAATTGAAAGTAATTTGCTGAGCTCCATACGGATTTGGGCTGTGACACATTGTTTGATGTTTTGGCTCCCAACTGTTATTACTTTACTGAATCTGAAGTGACACGGTAATTATGAAGCAAAAGACTGGCAGCTTTAATTAGAGGTTATATTCAGGGATATGGAGTGAACAATTAAATAACTACTGTCATTTCTCATCCAGGGTAATTAAAACATCAAACAATGAGTCACTGTCCAAATACTTAAAATGCAGAGAATCACATAGAACACACAAAATAACAAGCTCAAACAGCATCTGGCCTTGTTTTCTGTGATATCCACACTGCCACTGACATTCTGAGCTACAGCTATGAGGAGAAGTTAGTGGCATGTTCACTAGTTGACAGTGATGTGACCACTTAACTTGACAAGAGGAGTGTTAATATGTAACAGACATTTTTCATGATGAAAAAAAAGAACCTAAATACAATTAATAAGTCAAGGAAAATGTTTACTAAACATCATCCTACTGAGAGAAATGCATATTAATATAAATATGATAGTGTTAATAAAAGATAAACTTTTACCACTTAAAATAACCCCCTATATCGACATTTCTACAATTCTATAATACCAAGAGGTGGTTTTTTTACTCAACAGACTTATATATATATATATAGATAGATGCCATGCTTACAGTGCTGCAGGCTCTAATCTTGACTTCTAACTTCTTTTTTGTACTCTGCATCCTGTCATTACTCCCTTTAAACTGATGTATTTATAACACTAAATTCTAGCTGATGGAAGGCACACATAGGAAGAGGGCCAAGCTAAGCTTGAGGCAGCCCAAGGAGACCATATCAGTGAGCACTGAGCTTTTTAAAATGAGGAGCTCCTATGAGAAGGCTGCAGGTCAATTAGAGAGCCCGAAGAGAGAGAACAAGAACCTGCAGTGTAGAAAACATCAAGCATGGTTTTCCTGTAGTTAATACTGAGCAATCTATTGATTTTCAAACAGGAGTCTCATAGCTGAGCAATTTAATGCTCTAACATCACTGTCCTACACACTTTAGTTCCTAGGTTTACATCCTATCGTGTTTCACACAGGCCCTGCCTTTCTCTGAACTTTAGGAGTAAAGCTCTCCTCAAATGTTATACATGCATTCATCCATTAAAATAGCATGCAGCCATTCAATCAGGACGTTGCTATCCAAACTCATAAAGCAAGTGCTATGTCACTATTGGGGACCCTTACATTTTGAGCAAAGAAAATTATATCTTTATTTATCAGACCCCACAGCTCAGTTCAGGTCAGTTCAGTTCAGTTCAGTTCAATTCAGTTCAGTTCAGACACTTATTTATTTATTTAATTTGCAGCAGTGGGTAACAACCAATTTAACGTACAATACAAAAAAAAACATGGACAAAAACTGTGGACAATCAAGTGAACAGGAAATACCAGGAAAATTCATGTAAAAATGTTACAAAAGAAATTTTGTCTCCTACTCTACAACTGACTTATTTGCCGTATTTTGCTCCTAAAGTGTCATATTGTACCAAGTGCTTTCTGTCTACATGTGACACAATAACAATATGGATTTGAAAACTGCTTAATAGGACAAT
The DNA here is from genome assembly GCA_029783725.1 of Acanthurus tractus. Taxonomy (NCBI): domain Eukaryota; kingdom Metazoa; phylum Chordata; class Actinopteri; order Acanthuriformes; family Acanthuridae; genus Acanthurus; species Acanthurus tractus. The sequence goes on from JAQNCA010000030.1 coordinate 20,034,786, forward strand.
AACAGTCAACAGTAGGTCAATTATATTTTTAACATAAGGTTTCAGAAAAATAATTAGCTTTGTCTGACTCCTTGTTTTGTTTGCCACTGTCACAGATGGATTTTCATGAGTCAAACTATCAGTGTCAGTGGAATATCAAAATAAACCAGCGACACTAGAATCACCAAACCCAATTCATCGTAATGGTAATATACAATGCAGGCCAGGGATTCTTTTACCCCCTGAGTGAATGAACTTCCCAGGTATTGTGCAAATTTCTCCAGACCTGAGACTTGTAAGTTGTGTATTTTAAGGTCAAATTTTTCAAAACTTGATTGGTTAAAATAGGACCAATGAGGTTATGGGAGCTGGAAAGGAATTGTGTGATGGGCTCTGGGAGGCTGAGTAAGACACAGCAAACAATCCAAAAGTAACCTTGATGATTTTTTTTTTGTTGTTGTTAGAAAATACAAAAAAACAGTGAACTGTACAATGTGGTATCACTTCCCAAAAGCATTTCATCAGATTGATTTATTGAACTAGTCTAGAATATTAAATTCCCTCGATAAACCAATAAAGTTTCAGCTGAGTATGGAGGTCAGGAGTGAGGCTGACAGGAATTTGGCAGGGAAAGATAAGGAGATGGAACAAATCAAGAGGAATAAGCAAAGGTTGATCGACTCCCTGTAGAGCATGTTGAACTCTGGTGAGGAACAGGGATGATGCTATGAGGCTCAGGAAGTAGATAGAGAGAGACATAAATAAGGCGAAGATTAAACTGACCGAAACCAATCGCTGAGCTGGAACAGCTCAAAGTAGGCTATGGGCCATTAATTCAAGAAATATGTTTCCAGAAGGTTGCGAAAACTGCTTAAGTAGTAATGCACAAAAATGTTTCCTCAAATCAAAATAAAAGATTTATGTTCTTATTTTCTGCCAGAGCTAACTCACTGTGTGTGGAAAAAAAAGAATCAATGCTGCACTGAGACAAACAAATGGTCATTGCAAAGACAATCTTACTTTCTACTGTATAAACAATTGACTTTGAAAAAGGAGCAGTGCCAAATATTAGAGAAAATACAGCTCACGAGGTTAAGATGACCTGCTCAAACACTGGAAAGTGAAAATAACTGCTGATCAACTGCTTTGACTTATGTTACAGAAGAAAGAGGCAAACACTTGTTGGAAGTAAATGAGTGATACTTTTTGACATATTGTAATTTAATAATGACATTTATGCAAGAATTCGTCTTATTTTTTTCAAGTGATTTGAAGTTGGAGCTTTAAACATTGGAGACCAGTGAAATGTCTTCAGAAAGTTCTTAATATATTTTATTTTTGGAGAGGTTTTAGACGGACGATGGATTTGCATGTTTTCATTTTTGTTCCAGTAGAGCAGATAAATACAGTGAGATACCCAGATGGCATTTCAACAATGCTGATACAGTTGGCATTTTGTTCAGTATTCTGGTTAGTGTGTGCACAGTGGACAAATCAATCTCCTGGAAACAGAGAGGTGATTTTGGTGCCAATTTTCTCGTCACACACTGGGTGACCAATGGGCCAAAATCCCCCAAAAGCAGTGCAATCATCTAATGGCAGCGGAGCTTTTCACTTAGAAAAAGTAAGAAGTGAGCCACAGCAGTGGCACTAAACTACACGGGCTGATTATGGGCTTGACTTTGAATTACATGACTTCAGCTAAGTGGGGTGATTTCAGGGGATTTAACTTTTCAAGTCGCAAAAATCAGCATTATGGCAGGAATGGGCAACAAAGATACCTGCAACAACAGAGATGGTGATGAAAATTGTCTTCAGGCTGCACTGTAGGAGTGCATAACAGAGGAAGCATCTATTTCTTGTGTGCATCTGTGGCAGGTACGCACACAAACACCCATACATGTACATTACACAAAAATACTGGCATTGATTTGTGCACATGCAAAAAAAAAAAAAACACTCAGGCACACACGCACAACTCAATAGGTGGTCTGACAGAAGTGGTTTATTGTGCATGAATGCTCCTCAAATTTCACCGTGTTGCATCAGCCAGCCAACTGGGTTTTTTTTCTAAATTAGTTTGCCCTTGTTTCCTAGAACAAATGAAACAGCAGAGTGTGTGAGTAAATGACACTTAGATCTTGCATTTAAAATGAAACATCTGCTGTACAAAACGTATATACATTATATTTTTAGACAGTTTCTTCCCTTTTCACAATCACTTTTTTCTGTCTTGATAATTTTTCTCATATATTTCTAATAACATCAAAGCATAGGGCATTTTTAATACAAAACAAGCCCTTTCAAGGGTGCCTTTCCAGCAGAGAAAATGTGATGCAGGGCCCTCTAGGGTGCCCTTGCAGTGCCAGCCAAATGCCTCCCTCTCAGCAGATCAAACTGATTTCCTGGATCGCTCCATCAGCTAGTTGAATTATTTAATTCAAGGTGTTGCACTGGCCAAAGGGCGTGTAATGTCTCAGGCCACGGTAGCCTTTTGTCACAGTTGACATGGTGTCACAGCACTCCAGAAGAAGAACCAACATGATCTCCTGGGTGTTGAGATCACATCTGAGTAGCTATTTGGATCCATCTCGTTGGTGACCCAGAACTTCAACATCTGTAGAAGGAGAGAACACAGCTAAACCATCACCTGCCACTAGTCTCTGTTCCCCCACAGAAGGGATGAGGTGAACAGTTGCAGCACAGATGAGAATCAATCAGCGCAGCAGAGCTCCTGTTTCAGACGCCACAGCTGCCCCTTAGTCCATTCCAACAGAGACACAGCAGCCCAAACCCTTGGATTTTGTGCTCTGAGCGACAGGAGAGCCCACCGTTAACTAGTGTGTGCTTGAGAAAAGCCACTGACACAGAAATGACCTAGCGAGAGGGGTGTCCTGACATCAGAAAGGTCTGCATGGCCTCCAGGATTCACCCACTTTATTTATATTTTAAGGTTTTTCGTGTGTTTTGTTGCTGTTTTTGCTGTTTCTGGTGATTATGTTGTTCCAAATGTTTCCATTCAAGCAAATTACATTTCTGAAAGAGGTAATCATTCCCAACTGTGTCACTACAGTGTAATGGGCTTGGCCTGATTTACTCAGCAGAGGACTGAGGTTAGGTAACATTAAGCATTCCCAGACCTTCGATGCCTTGGTCTCCCCTCCCACAGTGGAGGTTGAGAGATGATTTCCAGCACATGCATAAAGTGCATCCCCCCTGTGATAGCCAGAACTTATTTCTTCCAGCCGGACCTCCGCAGTCCATCCTCTCTGCTGAATGTGGAAGGCTAAGCTGAGTAACTTTTCCTCATTCAGTCCGGAAAAGGGTGGATGACTGTCTTGGGTGGTGCAGAGTAAATTAGTATTCGGCAGAATGTAAGAAAGATGAAGGAGCTGATTTTGGACTTTCGTAGGACTATGCCTCCGGTCTCTGCACTCATACACTCATACTGTCATGTCCAACTACTATCTTTTGTGTGTGCATGTGCTGTGATGCCAACAAGCTTGAAAAACTAGTTAGAAAGGCAAGGCCAGCTCAGTGATTGGAGGAGGTATAGGGCCTCTCAGGAGACAGTGACGAAGATTAGGCTGCTGTTCAAGTTTGTTGACATCCTACATACTGTCCCCCTCCACCTTCACGATATGCAGGTTGAGAAAAGATATATCAAAGAGAGAGTTACACCCATAGGTGTTAGACCAAGCGGCACAGGTGATCAATCCTGCCGGTGGTAAGGAATCGTTTAAATCATTCTTGTTCTATCACATTGAGGACATTTGTTGTTGTTGACTGTAGGTAATCAGTTTAATAACCAATTGATCTGTCTATCCATCTACCAACCATCCTTTCATCTATCTATTTACCCTCACCTTTCAGACAGCCTATTGTAACAACCAAATAGTTCAAATGTACACGTAAACATGATTATTTTTTCTGGTTGATTACATTTAAAGCCCATTTAAAACAAGTTTTCATTTTTACTTTTTTTTTGTACAGCATTAACAGAAATTTGAAATGCTGACTGTCTTTTTGCATGTTGCAGAAGTACCAGCCACGCATTCATATTGTTTATCATAAAACGCATATGGTTTTATAGATCTCTTAGTGTTTTCCATCTAAAATAAATATTCCTACTCGTTCAATACTGACTTGCTGTATAAGTTTTCTATGATCTGTATGTTCAAAATTAATACAAAATGTAATTCTCAAATGCGTAAAACGACTTATATAAGCATATAGCTTTGTGGTTAAATCTGGGAAAAAACACAAAGTCTGAACAAGTCTGATTATGCAAATATGGTGATGAGGCTTTTGGAGCATTGTGAGTCTCTGACACGCGCTTGGTTTGTTTAGCTAATTAAATGATTAATCATTTCATTACTTATTCATTTATTTGTTCATATATTTACCCATTTCATCAGTCATTCATTGACTCACATAATGGGATACAAAGACTAACAACATCATACATTAATTATATATTTGGGGCATGACAACCCAGAAGTTCACAGTTATGTCAAATGGTATTATTCTTCATATCTCACCATGCATTTGGTAACTTAGCTATCTTTCAGTCTTACACAGGGTGTTGTTCCAGCATGGTGTGGGGGTGGCGATGTTCAAAAAACACAATCTTGACAAGGCCTAGGTGCTTACTGTTAAAAGTAAACAAAAATATAAGTACATAGAAAGCCTCATCCATTTGCATTAATCAGAGAATTAATAGTATTCACTCAAATCTGCAGCGGGAGATGTGTAAACAGCTGTTTATTGTTTGCAGGCACGTCTCTCTCTCTCTCTCTCTCTTTATCTCTCTCTCTCTCTCTGTTTCTCTCTCTCTCTCTGTTTCTCTCTCCCTCTCTCTTGTTTTCCTCTCTGCCATTTCCTTTCCGTCTGTGGATTATGACAGTGAAGGAAAAATTAAATTAGAACCAAAACTTTGTTTGACAAACACAAAAAGCAAACATACCATAAGAAAGTAAACTAATTGACATATATACATTATCTACCTGTCTCTGTTTAGCAGTCTCATTTTTTGAAGCTTAATGGACAGTGCAATCCTACCAGTGCACTACCTAATTGATTCAAACTCATTTCAGCATTTCATGGCAAAAACGTCCTCTTGCTAAGCTGTGGAGCTCACAGTAATTGTATTAGCTACTTTGCCAATATTATCCATTTTACGCACGGTCAGTAACGTATCCCAATACAAATCACAATGGCTAAAATTAGCACAAAAAAAACACACACTTAAGGTGTCACCAGAGGTCTCTCTTGATCTGTCTCCCTCTTTCTCTTTTAAAATCAGATTTAAACTGCTCACAAAACAGTCAGCTGATCGATTTATGAGTAACATTAAAAAAAAACAAAAAACAAAGTGACAGAATAGATGACTTAGTGATTTGCTGGGCCAAGCTCTGTATAGTTAAGGCAAAGGTAAAGTTAACTAGTTTGTCTCCCTGTTTTCTGTTGCCAAGGGATCAGATATACAGAGGGAGAGAGAGAGAGGGAGGGGCATGTATTCATTTGACTGTTATAAGTGTCCTAAAGCTTTAAAACAAGCCTCATTATGTTATATATTGCCATACACACGAGAGGGCCATGAACACATGATATGACTGTTATCTTATATTGGTATTTATAGGCTGTTGTGCAAAAGATCAGTTAATGTTGCAACAACGAGACAAAGGTTTATAATTTTGTTAATATGTCAAGCTGCGAGATCATGAGTGAGTTAATCACCACAAATGAGAGCCAAGGAAGACAACGGAATGAAAAAGTGATTGTCAACTGTAATATTAAAGATATAGTGACTTTGTGAAGCAGTCTCAGTAGACTTGAGCTTAAATGAATCGGTACTGAGGTCTAGAAACATTCGACAAAATCTCCTCCGGAGTTTAAAGCAACACAAACCGTTCATCTCAAACAAAACAAAAACCCCAAACTACAGGCAAGTTTTCTGCCTACTGAAGTCATGTATTGTGCCTCAAAAAAACAAGTGTTGTGTTTGTATCTATGCATTTTATCAAAAAGCCCTTGTTCTTGGGTGTAGGTGATAGCTGGATCTGTAAATGTTTCATCATTCATCCTGCCTTCTGTCTCAATAAATAAAAAATAAAACCTCTTTTCTTTTTCAATCTTAGACGAAGAGACCAAGACAAAAATCCAGCTGTTTGTGTGCATGCTGAGATAGGCCCACACATATGCACGGCATCCACACATATGCGCACACGCTGCTGTCAGGCCTGGTTTCTTCAGTGGAGTTACAGGCTGTCTTTCATCATGGTAAAGAGAATGTGTGCAGGGCATAGTGACAGTTTCACATACACAACCGCTGAATTAGGCCCAACCCTGCTGGTATTTTTAGCTATTGAAAACAATTTTTTTCAAACAGAATTTGTCTGATAGTTAGTTTGGGTGGTGCTGTTCTTCTCCTGTCTTTAATCTCCTCTCACACTGTATGCTGTGATGAACGCTCTTTATTCTGCACAGTGCTGGGTTGTTTTGTTCCAGTCAGGTCTTGTCTGCAATGCTTTGGTCTAGATTATTTTTATTTCTGTCCTTTTTTATTCGATTCTACTGTGTTTTCCACTCTATTAGTCCGCATACCACATAGTTTTAGTATGTATTAGTATTCAGGGCCATGATTTAACCTCAAGCCCTTTAGAAATATGTTTAGCTCCTTATCAGTTTTCACAGCAGAACCTGTCTTTGAAACAGAGCATTGAATTTTCTGCTTTTGTGTGTCACTTGTCTTTGCTTTGCCGTGCTGCATTTGGTCTAATTTACACTGTTCTTTTTGTTTTATTTTTCCTCATTTTGTTCCATCCTGCTTTGCTATTACTCTTCTCTTTTGTGCTCCAGCTGTATCAGTGTGTCTGTTATATTCTATTCTATTCTACCTTCCTGTTATTTGCTGCATTTTTAGTATCTCAGTATCAGGTGCAGTGAGTGACAGTTATTGGTCTGGTGTCAGTGGCTCAGGCGTTACCTCTCTTTAAGGCTGATCTCATTTCCTGCACACTTCCTCTGTGGGGTTAACGGCTGGCAGGCTCATACACATCCTGGCTGAGGTACATAGGAGGGAAAACAAAACAGGAGCCGTTGCTGTCATGGGAGCTAAAAAGTAGAAGATAGTATGTGTAAAGTGACATTTCACAGCGTAATGTCCAATTATGGGAAAGGCAGGCAAGAGGTATCACGTAAAACTACGCAGCTATGATGATAATAATTTTTTCTTAATTGTCTCCCTTGTCATTTGTCATTCTTGTTTCCCTCCTCTGTGCATGTGTCAGAGGCCTCGTTGAGCAAAAGAAGTGCAGGTAACATCATTTCAGCTTATTAAAAGGAGAGTTTTATTTTACCTTACAAACAAGCCTTATACAAGGCTCAGGAGGACCTGTGGTGTGCACTCTCTGAAACTTGAAAAAGTACATTCTGGGTGTTAGTTATTTGCAGAGTGATAAAATTGATGCCATTAATCAAATGATTTCCTCCAAAAAGTTGAAAAATGGGAACCAAATAGCCCTATTTCGCTTATTTGCTTTCACTGTCTAATAGCTTGAGCGTCCCCATCCTAACTTTTCTGCCAGTGTCAAATGAGTTTATTGTTGTGTGATGTTTTGCACAGCAAAGAGCTTCTAGCTTAAGTCAAAATGCAAGGAAAAAATTGATTTAGAGGAGCAGAAGGATAATGTTCCCCCAATAATGGAAGGTGCACACAGTGTTGGTAATATTTGCTGTAACAACTCCTTTAAAATAGAAAAAAATCACACCTGTTACAAGTTCCTAAATAAAATTGAATCTTAAAGTGTATATGACCTTATGACTTTTTCTTCTACCAAAGGACAAAACTTGAAAAAAACTGCGTAAGTCAACTGTTCTGTAACTTGAGGTTTGCTCCTTTAAAGCTGGTTTGCATACTGCCAAATAAACCTAAAAGAAGAAGACTATTTTGTTTCTTTCGGTGCACTCTGTCCTTCTCTAACTTAGTTTGTCATTAGGTACTATATGCCACATGCATGTTTACTACTTTAGTGGAACTGAATATTCTACCTCCCATATACTACTTTACCAAATATCATTAATTAGTCTGAAACAGGGGAACACGGAGGGCTTATTTATAACAATGTCTATGTTTACATCACAGCCTGCATGAAACATGTCTGCTCTATTTATCCAGGAAATATGTCCCTTTTTTTCCCTTAAAACTGATTCTGTGTATTACACAAAATTTATAATCCACGTAGCAACCGGCAGGAATGCAGCAAGATGTTGGACAGCTGAAGGCAGAGTGTGTTGTTGCTTTCGCATTACACTTTGAAAAAATCTGTTATGTCAGTGTTTGATAGAATGATTGTGAGGCCAGGCTGGACTGACAGAGAGTCTGACAAACTGCTGTAGAACACCGTAAAATCATTCCACCTGACATCGAGATCCATACCATACAAATCCAATGAAATCAACTGAAACACAAATGATTTATTAAACACAAAATTTAGCTCCATAAACTTCCAGTGAAATTACATTTACTGACGTTCAAGTAAGATCATTATGCCTGCCGTTCCACACCATACTCTTCAATATGTATAGGGTCATTTTGACTTACTTTCAATCAATACAATGTGTAATCCAAACATTTATGTTCACTTGTGAGGGCTATTAGAGGAACCTAAGCTCAGACCTCCTTCCTGTTTTGTATTTTCTTGTGAAGCTTAAAGGTTATATATCACCAGCATGCTGTACAGTGTAATATACCATTTTGACTGTAATGGTATGTCCCAAAGTCTTTGATTTTCCTGTCTGGCAGACTGAAAAGGGGCCCAGAAAAGAGGGAAAGGAAGTGTGATAAACTGTCCGTGGAAAACATGGGGGGCCCATGTCTGACCACTGTAGCTGGGGTTAGTAACCACAGACAAAGATGAAGGAGGGCAGATAGGGAGGCCTCAGAACTGCTCCCTGCAGGGGGGAGATACAACCAACCCAGCTCGGCTATTTCGGATTGTCTACATTCACTAAAAATATGATTTCTTATAAAAGGAAAATGGAAATCCATAAATATGAAGAGGTGAGGTAAACTTTTTTTAGTGAGATGTCTTGACAACCATTGCAGTGTTTCCTCTGGGATTTTTTTAGCAGTGAGGGCAGAAGGGTTTCACTTGGGTGGTGTACTCTTCAGAGCAGTGTCCAAAATTAACTTTTTTACTTCAGTGGATGGAAAAATCCACTAGCCAAGATTTTTTTTTCTTTTACAGGCAAAAATAAAAACAGATTGGATATAACTTGTGCATTAACTATTAAAAATGCTGCAGCCAAACTAATAACACCAAATTATTAAAGAAATATTTGTGGGCCTGTTTTAAAATTATATTGTGAAGTTTACTGATGACAATCTTATAAGAATTTTTAAAGTCTGCCTATGTAAATATTTACGACATATTGTTATGGTTTTGGCTTCTTGCCATTGGATATGCTATAGGGAGAGAATATCAGATCTAGGACAACCTATTTCAACTAAGAAATAATTCAGAAAATTATACTTTCCTGTTTAAAACAACCTTGTTGCTTATGGGGTACAGATTTTTGAATTTACAAGTTTCACTAAAATGCAATATGCAGCTATTCCCGTGTGTGAGACTTTTTTTTTTTTCAATCTATGATTTTGGTACAAACCCACCAGTTCAGTGGACAGTCATCAAGCTTTAAAGATACTCGCCAAACAGGAAAAAAATAAAACTACCCCTGTCTAGCAAGTGTGTTGATTTTGGACGCCTTTTCGGAGTGAATTATTAATATTAAAATTAATTAGATAGACATGACCATTTATAAATCGACTTAACATAATGTCATCTGGCCAAAGATACGGTTTTTATCATTTCCAAAAATGTTACCCTATCCTTTGCCCTGTTTTTCACTCTGCCTGGTAAGAAAATGCTGTTACTTGATTGTCAGGCCTTTGCAAGCGATTAACGTCCTGTTACTGTTCCAATCGCTCACCATCAAAGTGGAGAGAGAATGGACAGCCATTCATTTGAGCTCAGTGAAGCAGACAGCTCCAATATGGCAGAGAGGAATGTAATAGTCAGAGTTACATTTCCATTAGTGAATAATCACCAGAGAATAAGAACTGTTGTGCTTTTGTTACATTTGAATGAGCCCATTATATCTATGGAGGGAGCAGGTCCTCATCCGTGTTGAACTGCCATGTTCCTGTGGACTAAAAGAATAAACCAAACAGAGAGGGACCTTTTTTTCTTTTTTTCCCCTCTACATGCTTGGAAGAGAAGTGTTGGTTAAGTTTGTTAAAAACAGCAATCTCACTGCTAGATGCCAGTAAGTCTTACACACTTGACCTTTGAGAGGTTATTTACTCAGTAGAGTTTGATATAGTTTATATTAGCATTGTATCTATGAAGTGATGCTTTTTCTAGTGCCAAAGTCAGACAAGATGGGTAAAAGTAAGACACTTTACATCTCACGCTGCCAGCATCATTACAACAGCACCCCGCAGCAAGCCACTCAACTCTAAGCTCCTTACAGGGCTTTAAAGAACAGGTGTAGAGAAAGTAAGAGGTACTCACTTATCATTGCACCATTCCGACACTGCAGCTATAGTCTCAAATGACAAGTGTAGTCCAATGTTTTCACAGTCTGTTGAGTAACAGTTTAAATTCTTTATTTAACATTATATTACCTAGATTTTTTACAGAACAATACAGTATTCATTAATAATCCATGTTGCTATGATAAAAGTGAAATGCTGTACATATATTGTCACATGAGAGCACTGCAGTCGCGTGATATTTCTCAAGGCTTTGCATTTTGTATAAGAACATGTCCTTAATGTTGTTTTTGTTCCCCTGTGACCAAATAGGGATCATTACTTCTTAACAGATACAGTGCACACATGAATAAGTTATCGCACGAGACACAACGGCCGTCAAAGCTGTGTAATTCTTAGATGTATATGATGTTCTGACCACATGTTCTTTCAAATCTACATACAGGAACAGCATGAGAAAAAAAAAAAAGCTTTGTCCCATATAAATAAGATCATGTAGAGCATTGTGGTACAAAATGTGGACAACACCTAAGCAGCTTTTTCTCATGAGAACATCACATGCGGTTTTTAAAAACATAAGTGAAACTTTCCAACAAGAGATGTCATGATTCTCAAAATATAACACATACAAAAAAATAAGAGTGCATAATGATTTTTTCAACTTCCTTACAGTCGGTGATACCTTGTGAAAACTAGCACTTGAGGATGCGTTGTGATTAAACATCCTCAACTACCAATTCAGACTCCAGAGGCTCCAGATGTTGGTAATATTTTAAAAATTAAATATGTGAGCCGCAGTAGGAGTGACAACAAAGATGGTGGAGAACTGGATGGCACTGTATATGTGACAAATATTCATAATTTAACTATTATTGTACTCATAGGAGGTGGATGTTCTTCCTTCTCTGTTATGTTGTTTTTCTTCATGGAGCTGTTTTCTTTCGAAGCTTCATTTTTCTCCATTTTCACACAGGTTTCCTTGTATATCTGCCCGATAAACACACATAAAAAGCACACAAAAACACAGATAAATGCATACAGATATACAGTTAATATTTTTTATAGAATATCAATAACACAAGGTGACAACAAAAAGTTTTTTAAATATTTGGAAGTTTTCACTGATAATTTAGCATGTGGCCATGCTTCTGGTGATATAAGATCTTGCTTATTCTTTTTCAGTAAGCACAAACTGTCGGTCCCTATATTTAGTCTTGCTCTTTCAACCCCATGTGATCATAGTGGTTAAGAAACTGACAGAAAGTCCATAGTGGACCTTACAACCAAAAACCTTCCTGGCCGCCATCTTTAGCGCTCTGTGCCTTTGAGACTGAAAGCCTCAATCAGGGGACTGACTTTGCCTTCAGGGGCTGTGCAGCTTAGGATTACTGTCTGAGAGTCCCCCCCATGTTACCTTTCTTCCACAAACAACTATTAGTGCACATTAACTTGCATTCCATTTGCACTTAACAAAAGGCTTTAACTATCATCCATAGACAGAGCGATGTTTGCTATTCTGAGAAACTCAACATGGGATCATTGCTCAGCATGTTGAAGAGTGTATCTTGGCTCAGGATCTGTGTCTATGCAAAATGAATGAAGAATGAAAACAGCCACATAATTCACTACTCTTTAATACCATATGATTAAACAGGAACTGACATATAAATCACTAGCCGTCTGTATTATCCTCAGGGGGTGTGCGTGCTTTGCACTGTCAGGCTGTCTGTCTCCCAGTTTGTCAGTCTAGCAGACTTTATATCTGGATAACTGTTATTATGACAAACATAATGTTTAACAAGGTATGGTATTTTAGGTATTATTATACAATATTCAAAATTGAAAGCATGTGTCTTGTCAGAAGTCTGGATGTTTATACTGTATGTACAGTATATTTTTAAAATATGTAATTAGCAACAGACATTAGTTATAGGTTATATATAGATATGGGTAATGCATACAGTCTCTGACGTACAGTTCTTGTGTAAAGACTAAGAGGAACCAACAAATTTAAATGACTTAGAAACAGTTTATTACACTGGAAATGCTTTTTTGACACATTTCCTATTCCTCAATCTCAGTGTAAGCAGTTAGATTTTTATGTAAAATGACTAATAATTGCTCAAGTTACTGAATCAAAACTGTAGAACAACAACCTCATCTGAACAGGACCCAGGGCCAAATAGGCTGGTAAAAGAGGATGCATTGTGGAAATCCTCAAACCAAAATAGAGAGAGATATTATGGATTTATGCTGAGAACAGCAATTAGACAAAATTACCCGCCAGACTGTATCGCTCATATGTCAGACAGTCAGACAGTCCAACTATATCAGTGTGTGTCATCTAACAGTGAACATTCCAGTCGTGACTCACCATGACAAATCTGAACAGACACTCACAGACGCACACTCGCTCTACACACACACACACACACACACACACACATGTACACGCACACACACACACACATAACGACAAAGACTGATTGTCTGATGTGCTAAAATTTATCAATAGCTTGTTTATTCTTGCGCAGTCGTTAAAAAATGAACAATTGTCCACAGTTTATTATAAAAGTGCTTTTCAAATGTGTAATCCCCAGCTTTTCGGGAAATGTAAATGCGACACAATATTTTGGAGGACATTTAATTGGCCCGAATGTGCGCACATGACCGTCTCAGCACAGTCCTTGTCATCGTCTTTGTGCTCACACTGGACCAACAACAGCCTTTGGTTTCTATTGAAAACAAGAACCCATAGTTTTCTTCCTCACACGAGTCCAAACAAGCAAAAACAAAAGCAGTCGCCAATCAACACAACAAGCAAGTCAGCTCATACAATGATGATGGCGAAGTGAAGAGGAGAGGAGAGAGGGGAGGAAGGTGCACGGAGAGAGAGAGAGAAAAAAGGAGCATTGTGTCAGGATAAAGGAGAGAAACTTCTAAACAAATTAAATTACATCCCATCCCTCCCTCTCCCCCTCACCAACTGTCATCCTCAACCTTCAGTTTCTCACTCCCTCGTTCTGTTTCTCTATCAACTCAATTTGCTGCCTCACTTTCCCCTCACCCTCTCCTCCCTCTTCAATTCTTTCTGTCAGTCTGTGTCTCTCCCTCTCTGAGCAGACAAGCATAGACAGGGAGACTGTTGTTGTGCTTGCAGTCTGACACTATCAGCTCATAAATCCCTGTCAACAGCTTGTATGTCTCCTCTTCCCTCCTCCCTCACTCCCTCCCTCCCTCCACTGGTGAAGGAGTGGAGGAACCCACTGACCTGCCAGTGAGGGTTTGACTAGCACACCCACACAGACACATAAACACACACATAAATAAACACATTTAAGAAAAGAAACACAGAGTCAAGCACACATAACCATGCAGTACACAAGTATGTATAGATAGATAGATAGATAGATAGATAGATAGATAGATAGATAGATAGATAGATAGATAGATAGATAGATAGA
>JAQNCA010000030.1:20049716-20063811 GCA_029783725.1 Acanthurus tractus
CACACACACACACACACACACACACACACACACATACACATACACATACACATACACCCACAGCCTCACATGCACATGCTTGGCTCAGACTGCTAAACAAGCAGTGAGCCAACTCAGCCATGTCAGCCAAAACTCAATACCCAGACTGACTGCAGTGTTAAAGACACGCTGTTGTGAGTTGAGGTGAGGGGGAACGAACCGAAGTCAAGCTCCTTCTATTCCTTCAGCATCACTGATGGTTTATTCTCCAAACTTAGAAACAAAAACCCACTCCAAGTGTTGTCAGTGGGAAACTCAGTACGAACAATTTGCAGTATGTCTAAATTCCTGACTGACTGCAGCGCAAAGTTGTGCCGTAGTGAAGTGTGTGAGAGCTGCGGCAGTGAGGTTTGAGCTGTCAGTCCGACTGTGTTTGTAGTGTTCATGTCACTTGAAAAGCTTTTCTCTAATGAATTGATGAGCTTTTAAACGGGAGATACGTTGACTAACCTCTTTGCGATATGAACATGTCACATAAAGCAACATGGTGGTAAAATGATAGTGATGGTTTTGTAAAACAGGACTGTCAATCATAACTGCGGTGTGAAGAGAAGTCAATAAGCAAAGTTGCAATGTATGCACATAATTGAGCAAAACTGCTTGGTTATGCATGCATCTGCAGCATCAGTGTATTCTCCAGACTAAGGATCTGTTCACAATGAACTCACTGTCCCCCAGAAAAGTTTTATAGCATGTGAGCTCTATGACTTGTAAAAGTGTAAGTTCTCTTAACAATTGAAAGAGCCAGGCTCACATTTCCTTTCTTTTATCTTTGTTCTTTGCCAGGCTAATGCATTCCAGATCTTGATTTATCAGACACACAATGCTGATATCAATCTTTTGGTTTGAATGTGGATTTGGCAGCATTCACAAATTTTTTTTTTAATTTCCCAATTTTATTATTCTTGTTCCTCTCATTTATAGAGTTTTTTTAAAGATGTAAACCTTCCCAAAGCTTAGATTCTAGGCCTATGTCAGCCTAAGAGAATCATTTTTTAAGGCTCTCAAAATGGGCTTCTTGCCACTCTCCTCTGTTCACTGTACTTTTATCCAAATCGATTTTGTCACAACAGGATGACGTCTTTCTGCTCCGCTGCCTCAAAATGTTGTGTACATATCAAAGCTTCAAGAATGCTCTTTGTCAAAAGCACAAGGGTGCAAGTGATTCACTCAAGAATCATCTTATTGTGTTATCTCTGGACAATACGGCGCAGCCTGCATCTCATGTGTCATAGGAACCACAGGGAAGCCTGTAGTGAATCATCGGCCCTGCCAGGGAAGCAGAGCTAGCAAAGCCTTTGAGCCTTTTCAGTTTTGGACAGGGACGATGAAGCAAGGTTTTTGTGATAAGTGTTGGCAAACACGTTGCATTCACTGTATGCGCTGCTGCATGCACACATATGGCAATGTCTGGCTCTGCACGTGTCTGTATGCATGTGTGTATGTGTATGTGTGTGGCCCACACATGCCTTTATGTGCAAAGGAAATGGCTGACAGTGAAAAATGTGTCCAATTCTAATTTTAATTGCCAATGAAAAAAAGGATTTGATATTTATGGGTTCTGTCCAGACGAACAGAGGAGAAGGGTTTAAGCATGAAAGCATATTCCTTATCACAATTAAAAAGTGCTTTAACATGACTGCAACCCTTTGAAGTTAGATTAGCAGTAATATTGGAAAGATCGGCCCCGGCTTCGAACAATGGAAACTAAATGGGGGAAAAGAAATCATTTAACAGAGCCAAAGGTAACGCTTCCTTTTCGTTGTCTCTTTTTCCCTTGAATTAGCCTCATGCTATTTTTTGATAGATTTTCTTGTGTGGTACTACGGTTTCTTTCTGTCCTTTCAACATAAAATTACTTCACGTGTACATGGAAAAATATGCTTGGAGTCCAACCTGGGAACTTGATTGAAGGTACCAAAGAAGAAAAGAAAGAAAACTAATTTGACAGCACAGTTTGATATCCTTTTTAAAGCATTTTGAGCCTGGAGTGACAGAAAAAAGTCTTCCCAGTTGTACAAAAGGTGCAGCTGCTAAAGAACTGCAATCACAATGAAGTATGAGGCCACATAAGTGTCTTGATTGTTATGATCTGAAACCATAGTAACTGTGTGTATCTACACATACAAAAACACAGGGAAAACATATATCTACATACAGACAAACAAAAAAACTGTAGACTTCTGAGTTAAAAATCTCCATTATTACAGAAAAAAATGCCATTCAGCTAGTCCTTACATAAGGACATACGAACCCATGGGAGAACACAGGGCTGCAACTGAGAGCTGTGTAATTAGAGAGAAGAGAGAATGAGAGGATACAGAAAGAGAGGAAGAGCTTAACCCCAGGCACAGGAACAGGAAGAGCGAGAGAGAGAGAGGGAAGGAGAGGTGACAAGGTTGAGAACAATCCTCCCATGTTAACCTGAAAGAGAAAAGAGAGAGGAACAAGGAGGGCAAAACAGCAAACAGAGAGCAGCTGCTAAGGATTTACATGCTGTAAATTATTCATGTAATCAGCTGTAGAAGCACAGAGATGGAGACAATATGAGAAAAAAAAAAAGCATCAGAGCTGCAGAGAAAAAGAAAGAGAGATGGAGACAGAGAAATGTGCAAAGACAGACAGTTATTGTCTCCTGTGAGAGACAACAAAGAGAGACTTACCCTGACAGCCCCGTCTAGACCAGGTGATCTCCCCCTCTGACTCTCACTCTGCCACACCTGAAAGAAACAATAACTGTGTTTATTATTCTCCGGTTACACTCACTGCTTCAGATTTCTGCCAAGAGGTCATGAACAACAACTGCACATGAGCCACAGGATGAATCGAATGAATTTATCTCCTTTGGACCTGTTGCCTGATAGCTCTAAACATAATACCAGGACTTTATTAATCTTCTTAAAGGTTTGTGTTTGTGTCTGCTGGAAAAGCCCGCTGCTGTGATCCAACGTGTATCTTGCTTTATGATGAAAAAAATGTCACTACGCTTTAAAAACATGTTATACTTGTTAAATTTAGTTATGTTTACAATCTCAGGCAACAGTGTCAAACACATGGCATGTTTCTGTGCTTCTTACTGTACTATAGGTGTTTGTGCAGTGCTGTGGTAAGGAGTGGGAGGATGCATGAGCAGACTGAGCGACGACATTGACCTTAAAAACTCCACCTGTTTTCACCAAACTGCTGCAATGTCACAGTGTTGCAGTTAAAAACCAATATGTGTCATACTTCAAACATGTTGAGTAAAAATATCAGTGAGCTGTACTTCCTAGTACGAAGATTAATGTGTACCAGCCTCCAGCTTAGACTTCAGAGATCATACTGCCTAGATTATTGCATTGTGAAAAGTAAAATTTCTTACGCCTTACTCCTTAAATAAGTTATTTATCAGCTGTAGTTGCATATGTTCATTACAAATATCTCTGCAGGCAATATACTTGACATTATCATGGGAGCTGAACTCATACAGAGTGCAAAACCCAACAGTTAACATATGTAATGTAGTAATTATGTACAAATACTCACCCTGTTTGGGTATTTGAGTTTTATTTCTAGTGTTTAGGTTGCCATATTTAATGTATTTTATTCAGCTTTTTGCAGGATTTATCTTATTGCATTATGGTTTACGTTTCTGCTCAATTTCATAGAAGAATGAAAGAAAAACAACAAGATAAGGTTGCATGAATATACAGTCAGCCAGAAGGCTGCATTATGGTTTATGTAATGCTATTCTAAGGAGCCAAATGTACTATGTTCAGAAATTATTCTTTTCTCCATTATGATCTAGTTGTTTCATTTCACACAGTCTCCTAAATAATGTCACCACTCGTCTCACTCTCCTTTTTCCCTGTCACCTTCCACTATAAACAATTGGACGCAGAACACATCAGAAATACCACATAAAAATAACGACCCCGCTGCACTCATTGCACTCTCTCTTTGCTCAGTTATACACTCTGACGCCCAGGGAGCTTTTTGAGAAGATGCTGATCCACAAATTCCCATGGGTTTAGTGGAGTGGATCGAGGCCAGTGGAAACTGCAAACAAACACTGGAGCTACTGTGTCTGATGGGAGCGCACAAAACCTCAAAGCCCTCACTCTCACACATCACATCTGTGTGTGCAATTGTTCATGTGTTCGGGTGTATGTGAAAGAAGGCGAGAGAAAGGGGGAGAAAAGTGAGAAAGATGTTGTAGGCGTGTGTGTGAGGCCTCTTGCAAGGTTTCTATCAAAGGCATTAAAGCATATTAGGACATTCAGTGCGACACCAGCAAACAAAGATCTCGACCCCTGTCAAAAGTTCATTTAAGGGCTCTGAGGTGAGATAGAGAGACTGTGTGGGGTAAAGACGATGCTGAGACTCGAGGGCAAGAGACATCAAGAAAACAAGCTAGAGAGTTGAAGGCAGAAACAGAAAACGATTTTAAAACGGGGAGGGGGGACTTCGCATGACAGGCCAAAGGCAAGAAAGGGCACAGCTGACAATTCAAAGAGCAACAGAGAGAAACAGTTACCAGCTTCCCCGTCCTCTCCTCTCTCTCTCTCCAACCCATAGTTTCAGTGGCCAAGTCCTCACCACATTATGGGTCCCTGGGTTTTTTATAAGGGCTGGGTGTGTTCTGATCCTGCACTAAAGTCATCGGCAATTAAATCCCATTCCTAATTAGTGGTGTGAAACGGAATGAATAAGGGAACAAGAAGATTGGAACAAGTGAGCGAATGCAATATTTTCCAATAATATTTCTCATCATGGTTTGTGATGGTGCAACAGAACATGTACACACTGCTAATTTAAACAAATGACTTATATTTAGTGCCCCCCCCCGCCCCAACACACACACACACGATATCTGTCATTCTCCTCTTTATGAGGTGTAAGTGTTGCAAAATATTTCATATTATCCATCAATGTCTATCCTTTCAGCTTGAACTAAGACCAATCGTGTTTTTATTTAAATTTTTAGCATTTTTGATACATGTTCAGTGAATTTTATGGCTTTGTGTGCTCATAGAACAGAATGCTGTGATGTTTGAGACCTCTTTAAACAGTGTCCCGTTCAAAACACATTGTTTGATGACTGAAATCAATGTTGTTTTGGTTTGTGGAGAAAGTTATGCCAGAAAACGCCTAAGAGCCACTGACACTCAATGAAGATATTTATCTGAATTACTGTAACTCTGTCAGAATGAGTGTTTTTGGGTAACAGATGTATGTGGTGAGTGGCATGTTGAAGTGCAATCGAAAACACTGAAATAGGACAATTACATGGTTACATGCAGTGCATTATGTGCATAACATGATGCCAAATGGCGTTCCTGTTGTTCAGATCACATTTTGCTCAACTACATGACAATGTGATCTTACAGTAAATGACACACTCAGAGAATAATAGGCACACATCAAAGTATTGCCCTCCATTTGTAGTCTGCATGATATACTGTGGAAGGATTGGTTACATCAGTAAAATTGCCCTCCCCAGTGACCCACAGACTGTATTCCTATCTAATTACATCATGTCTATTCAACCTATTGAAGGCAGGTGAGCCCATATGCCTACAGTGGAAAATGTAGTGGTCAGCTAATCCTTACAATCTGACTAAATGTGAATAAATGTAAGATCTTTAAAACTAGACAGGCTGCTCTGGTTAGTGACCTGGTTATTGATCATAGGCCAGCCACGCCACATCAGCCAGAAAAAATAAACGGGACTATATTGGCACATGAATGATTACATCAACAGAGGCATCACCGCTAGGTTTTAACTTTTTAAATGCTTTACGTGTTTTTACATGTGACAGAAGGGGTGGGGTTGTAGCAGAGCTCTGATATGTTTTTGTGCAGATAAAATGCTTTGGGTGAGCTCACTTCCTCTGAGTTACTTGCACTGACACTAATGCAAAACTCCTGTCTTATTAATCATAGTTTAAACCATCAAAATCTGATAAATAGATCAAGGCACAAAGTCTAGTTACATAGACTAGATGGTAATAGCTTTTACAAAATTATTAACCAGAGGCTTTAAAGCTCACATAGTTCACCAACAGGCTACATATATCAACTGTGGAAAATGCTGGGCTATAAAGCAATGAAAAAGACTGCCGTTGCAACTCACGAATGTGTTTGCTTATTTGTTCTTTATATAAGTGTCGTCTGAGAGTACAGCTCTGTGCTTTGGGCTACTATGCTGCAAAGCATGTGTTTCTCAGTACACGTGTGCAAGAGTTCATTGCCAAAAGCATAAAGTTGTGCATGTTGCTTGTAAAACTACAAGTTCAAAGACTCTCAAATATACTCTAAACAGTGATTCAGCAATCTATCATCAGTCTACATATTTCTAGATTTCAGTCTATATAAGGATAATGTTTGTCTTTAACTTAATTGACCTAAGCTGCAAGCATGAACTTAGCTTTTGAATCACTTAGAGGCAGCAGAGTCAGCTTTTAATTATGTTGCTCCTGAAGCAAAATGTGTCTCTGGTTTGAAAAATAAGCAAGTTTCTATTTAGTCTAAGTATTTTTTTCCTCCTCTTTCATTTCTCTCTCCACTTGTCTTTTCCTGCTGCTCTCTCTGTCTAACAGTTTCCTCTCCATAATTTTTTTCTTGTCAACACAGTTTTTCTCAGCGTTATGTTAGAAGTCAAATATGCTGACTCGCAGCATGGTCGTGATGTCAACACACTGGAATGCACCTCCATCCCGAGAGCAGTGAAAGGGCGAGTGTGCGTTTGATTGACAGGCGGTAAGTCAGGCCACTGAGTGTGGGATGTGTGCTGAAGCCAGAGAGAAAAGCGACTGAGGGAGATTATGACAGATCGACTGTACCTACTGAGCAATTAGAGTGAGATTAATTGGTTGGTTGTCACTTCGTTGGACTGTTATTAGCCAAGGTGTTCCTCTCTGGAAACCATTTAAATGTGAGCTAATTGACATAATTGTTCTGAAGATGACAGAACTCCTGTGGTATTACAGAACACACCTCGCTTTTCCTCTGTGGGTTAACAAGGAACGAAATGGTAATTGACAAAATGTTGCAATTCAGAGAGAGAAGACAGCAGGAAGGGAGAACGACAAAATGAAAAAGGAAGCAACAGCAGGACGAAGAAACTATACTGTGCATGCATGTGTGTGTATGTGAGTGTATGTGTGTACAGTATGCGTGTGCATGTTTGAGCAGCAAAGCGTTGAGGTCATGGAAACTTAAACGCCAGTGTGTTTTGGTCCATGGATTAGCCAGGACATGTCTCCACTCTGGCTGGAATGCTTCTCTATCACACACACACACACACACACACACACACACAAGGTCAAGCTCAAAAATCAAAGCAGTGTTTAAAATGACCTTGTGAGGCTACTTGTATGATACGCTTTAGAAGCACATAGAGGTTATAAATGATCCATCCAAAGCACTAACACATATCGCATCATATATTCCTGTAGCTCAAGCTCATTGTGAATTTATGATCTTACTAACTCATACACTTTAAATGTTGATACTACTTTTAATATTTAAATGTGTGGTAAATATTTGATCGCTTGTGTATAATTAATGCAATACTTACTGCATTATTGTGAAAAAGAAAAACCTTAGGCATATTTTTAAACCTCTTATGTG
This sequence comes from Acanthurus tractus, assembly GCA_029783725.1. NCBI lineage: Eukaryota > Metazoa > Chordata > Actinopteri > Acanthuriformes > Acanthuridae > Acanthurus > Acanthurus tractus. Next base: position 20,057,370 of record JAQNCA010000030.1, read on the forward strand.
TGTTTTTAACTTGCCTGATGTAAAATTTACGCTGTGCAACATGCATGTCACTGCAGGAGAACAGGAGGAGTTTTCCTCCAAAATAAGCTGCAATAGAGATTAGATTGCTTTGGTATAGCATTTAGGATTTTGCCTGAGTTTATCATTTAATGAAAAACACATCAAAGTATGTAACAAGGTCATAGAGAACTATGTTTTTGCAGAGACATGATATAAACCATTTTTAAGAATAATGTCTTTTCTTCTCCAAAATCTCAGAGATGATCAGTCTGATAAATGAGCAGAGGAGCTGTAGATGTATTTACTCACATCTACAGCCAAAAGAGGATATTTTGCAGCTTCAAGTAAAGCAGCTTCTGTAGTCAGACTGTTTCCAGATTATTTTTTTTTTAGATCCTGAGGATCTGAAGAGGCAGCTGGATGAGAGCACACACTTCAAACATTTTATGATGGTGATGCAACAAAAGCGCTAAACTAAGTGCTGAGAACTGACACAATACTTCTATTATCAGTTCCCTTGATATAAGAAAAAATTTCCATGTGTTTATCCCTCAATCTAGGACCACATGTTTGCAAGACATGGAGCAAACTAACTAACATGAGGGAAACAAAAAACTCTAAAGGAGAATATTTCTTTAGGCTAAATGAAACATGCATATAGTATATATGACTCTAAATATATTAATGCACTATATACCGACACAAATTATGTAAATACAATGTTGGATATACAGTATCACATCTGGAAGTATTTAAAACGACTGTAACTAGTTTAAGCATGCCCATGTGTTATTATTAGAGAGTTGTTCCAAACTGTATACAGTTAGCACATTTTAAAGAAATTCAAACAGTGAAAACAAGTGTTTAAGGAACTCTAAATTGCTGAAAAATGTTTCCTGTCGAGTCCTATAAATCCTCTCAAAAGATAAACTCCACCCACCACCTGGAATGAATTACAGTAGGTTACAGTTGGGCATATCTTTCCCCCAGTGAACAGGAAATGGCTTATTTCTCCTGAGTAGACCCTGTCCCAGCTAGGGAAGTGGCTAACCACATGAAGCTAGTGTGATCCAGTTTGTTTACACACAGTAATTTGCACAGGTGAGAGAGGATGGGCTGAGGGGATGAACACAGCAGAGCCTTGTTTGGTCCCCAACCACTGGGAAATGCGGGACGTTTGGAGAAGTCATGAATTCGTCTCATTCATCGATCCCAGACGAAAGATTTGTACAGGTTTTAAAACACATATGTTAAACAAATATTCTTATACGGTTTCACGAGTAGAGTTAAACAAGGTGGGAGCATTCCTGTAACATCAGCAAAGGATGGTAATTAAACAGAGTGGAATCTGTGTTTAATTCTAACTGACCTGAATACATAGATTATAACCACACATTCAGTATCACCTGTGGACTAAAACAAAATTAAAACCATGATCACCTTTTGTCCTATGTGTGAAATAATAAAGGTGCTATGGTGGATCAGCCGTTAGCACTGCCCCTTCAAAGTAAAAGTGTCATGTTTTTGATCCTGACCAGGGTCGCTTGGGACTTTTTTTGTTTAATAGCTTTTTTTTCATATGTCTGTGTAGCTTTTAACCAGGTGTTCCAGTTTCATGCAGTTCAAAGACACATCAGGTTAATTAGATTAGAAAGGAACTTCCCTATTGCATGCAAATATATCTCAACTGAATAAATCATAGTCACATTCAGGGAAAAGATAATCTGTTTTTGCATAGATGATTTGTCTGTTGGGCTACACTTTTAAATGAAGGGTATTTCAGTCTGGCGTTCAACGTCTCATATTTGGGCTGCCTTGGTTTCTTTTCTTGGATTTCCTGTGTACAAGTGGCCAGTTTATTCATTGGGTCTGTTGTGTAGACTGCTAGTCTCATGATAATGTCGTTGAGCTGTCGCTGGCAGAGTGAAAACGCACAAAATTGCTGGTCTGACCTCGTCACGAGGGCCTTGCAGCCAAACACAACTGCATACACACACACACATACACTGACATCCCTCCCACAGCTTTAAATTATTGCTATATTTGTTTTTAAGGAAGTGACTCAGTCCAAAAGAAGTGATAAAAAGAGGTTAATGCACTCAACATACAGTAAGTTCATTGAAGAGATTTAATCATTGACAACTTCTCCTTCTGCTGTTTGCATATCTCAAAAAACTTGGTTCATTTACATGTTTCTTTTTTAGCTTGCAGTCCTTTTAATCTTGTTGTAAAACTCCATTTCTTCATTATCATTTCCTTCTTCTGCCTCTGTGACCTCCATCATTATTTTCACTCCCTTGATTTCCTGTATCCAAAGTAGCTGAGGGCCGTTACTTCATTTAATCGTCAATGTTTCACTTTGCTCTACCTTTCAATCCCTCCCCAAGGTTGTGGAGGAAGGTTATTTTATTCTGACTTACTTTCATTTTCTGCATAACAACCTGCCATCCATCCTTCCTCAGGTGGATTTGCCTTCGTTATGAGGTTATTCAGACTTGTTTACAGCTCTTCCTCCCACTCTTCTCCTCCAATCTTTCATTCATCCATCATTATCGCTGATCGTCCATCACTGATACAGCCATTCCACCATCTTTATCATCCGTCTTTAGCGACGGTTGTTTATGTCTGCTTGACTCTCTGCCATGCTGTTCACTGACCGTCCTTGCTGTTTCACAGTACCCTCCTTCAACTCTTTAGCCTGTCCTATTTATTATAACTTCTTTCATCCCTTTCCATCCATCCATCTATCACTCCACAGCAGACCTTTTGAAGCTTGCTATCTATAAAAATCTGTGTCTTTGCATCCTTCCATCCAGCTCTCTCACCTTTCCAGAAAGTTAGGTCTTCCTCCGCGATCACACTCCCACTCTTGGAGAAGTTATTTGAAGTTATTTGGGTTTGTTTATCTAACCTTTCTCATCTTATCCTCTCTCATTCCCCGCCGGTCTACTTCTCCATCTATTCCCTCTCCCCTCCAAGTTGTTTCATTTGAAGGCCCCACTTTCCAGAATCACATACAGGCAAAGTGGTTGATGCTTATTTCTCTCCTCAGATGAAAACTGCCAAAAAAAAAATAAAAATCACAAAATCTGACCATAACAAACAAGGCCAGACAGTCAGTACAAGCCCCCATGATGAGACTGTGCATGTATAGGGGGGCATTAAGAGCAGAGTTTGCAGGGAGACTAAGAGTCAACCATATGATGTCCATTTCACACTTGGAGATTTATTTTTTTCTGCTTGATTTATGCAGCAATCCCCGGTCAAATCCAGCTCGCACCCATTCCCCCTGACTGACCGACTGCCCTGTGTTTCTTTTCAAAGTGTAGAATTTCATGGACCTCGAGCAAAAAATGGAAGAATGGATGAGAGGGAGAGAGAAGAAACACAGCTGAGGTAATAACCTGATTTCGCCTCAGTTGGTTTTGATTTAAGAAAGGAAGAGTGTGTCAGAAAAACAGCAGGCGCTCTCCTGTCTCGATTCCATGCCAGATTTTTGAAGAGAGAAGAGAGGGAGAGGGATGGAGGCTCAGAATGAAAGCAGAGACAAACTGAACAGAGAGCGATAGAGACAGTGAATCACACCCCGTGCCAATAAAATGAAGCAAACTGACACAAAGAGACAGAGATACAATTGAGAAAATGAGCATGCTACAGAGAAAGACAGAGAGAGAGGGAGAAGGACGAGTGAGAGGGTATTACCAACAAATGAATTTTTAATAGCAGTGAGATCAGCCGTACCGGCAGCTCAAACAGGAATAAATACCTTACCCCCATAATTTAAACCTCTTTTTAAAAAAATGAAAAAAAATAAAATAACGTAGCAACAGTATGTTTATTTTTTTTCTACTGGGATGATTCTTAATCAGTCAGAAAACATGACAGTGTAGCTGACACCAGAGAGCGAGAGAGAGACCCTGACAACGAGACAGGCAGGGACAGAGAGGCTTATAGATAAATACAGCCTTGCACGCCACTCACACCACATGCACGCAGCCAGTTGATTACCCCAGGTGTCTGCATTCACACATGAGGAGCATTTGAATATTAAACTCCTCCAAAAACATGTGTCAGCCCTCACCCATCTGTCTGTCACCCTGCAACGCCCTGACAATAGCACGAGCACAATTAATGTAAAGCTGGAAGGATGTGCCAATTTACCCCCAATTTTCTGCTTACAACATCAGACTTTCCTTTCAAATGTGTATTTTTTTAGCATAATATATGAGACATGCCAGTTCCCTTGCCAAAAGCATCTCCATATCGACGTGGATGTCCCAATTTGCCCATTTTGAAGCATATCCCAATTTAGTGCTTAAAAATTACAATTTTAGCGGCTATATGCAAATGTATATTTCCACATGAAAAAAACGGGCTTATTCACTGCGTTTTGCAGCTTTCATTGCATTTTCTTGCTTTTCTGTTTTGTTTTGATATGTATCTAAAGTCTAAAAGTAGCTGCGATTTAAGCATATTCTAGTTCACTCAGGTTCACAGTTTGAGCAAAGGAATGGCTTCTCAGATTTTTCTGTCAAAAAATTCATTCAGTTCCTTCTTCATTCTGCCTCAAGATAAATTTGTCCTTAATGTTTCCAATTAATTGCACTTTCCCTGAGCCTGCTGTTGTGATGTGCTCAAGTCACTTGAATACATTGCTATAAGAATCCATCATTTATATTCTCATAAGTATTAATCGACTACCGATATGCTATGTCAATAAAGCATCAAACTTATCCTCATTTTTCCTATACAGGGGATTTCTCCCTTGTCTGCACTTTATTATGACACTCATCACTGCCTCCTAAACCTGTTTTAGTATCTTGTATGAAAATAATGTCACAATGAACACAAATGATCAAAAAACACTAAAAAGCCCTCAATAACTCTTTCAATGGTCTGACATTAACGGCTGACTGCGAGGCTGGTAGCTGTCAACAAAGCAACTACAACCATTATACAGAGTAATAACAAAGATTAAATAAATAATGGGTGTTTATAGTGTGTCAAAATGGGAAACACAGCATTTAAAAGTCCAAACTAACATTTATAGCATGAGTTATATTTACTTAATCGTTTTACCTAAATATTCATACCCTTTTGTTTATTTGTGCTGCACAGTAATTACAGTGATTGAAGTCGTTATTCACAAATGTGCCTTAGGAAGTCATAACTCAGCAGTTACCTTGTTTACAATCAAACTCTGATTCCTTTGAAGTAGGTAATATATAATTACAATTTTCCCTCCAGACATAATGACAGACAAGTATGTTAAAATACTGTGCTATAATTAATATTTTGTTAAACACTAAAAGGGGCTTGAAGCACATCCACTCTTTTCTTCCTCAGTGAGAAATTCTGGATCTATAAATCAACAACTGCAACAGTTTGCATGAGGTTAACGAGTGGAGGAGAAGTATGTATCAATGGGGCTAGTGTAAGAGGAAATATCAGAGATATTTAATTATTCTTCAAGGTGCAAAAAAGAGGGTTATCTGCCTTGAGATTGCCGTAATGTTTTCAAGAACCATAACAAAATAAAACTGAAGACAGCGGTTCCAAATATGCATTTTTTAATTCCCAAGCCATGAAATAGAGTCTGAGAGAAGATTACTGTGAGCAAAGACTCCTTCTTGAAATTGAAAATTTGTGTTAAAATGTTAGGTACCCGGGGGATTCTGCATTTAACACAGGTGTGCCCTAACATATCCAAGCTGAAATACAAATGAGTGCATCAGATTGGATGAGCTCCTCATAGAGAGTGAGGCTTGTTTTTTCACTGCTAGACCACCCACTCCAACTTTCTCATAATCTAAAACATGGTTGCACGAAGCCACACATTCAGTCAATTTAATTCTCCTTCCACAGAGTCCAGCATGTTTCTACAGTAGCCTAGAAAGGACAAACCAAACACTGGCCATAAAGAGAGCATTGTTTCTTTTGCAAATTTCATAGCCTTTTTACCTGCATGCTTGGAAAAGGAGGATATTCAGTCTGCAATCTTGTGTGCCATCAAATACTACACAAGGAATTTCCAGCTTGAAAATGCCACCAACAGCCTAAATGCCATTGATAAAAACTTACTATGCTGGCTGTTGGCTTTTGGAAACTTTCAGGAAATGCACTCCTTTTTATTCTGTATCAAACAATCCTTGTTCTGTTTGTTTGCACCTGCAGCAATTTTGCGGATTGCATTTTCAAGGAATTGTGGGTGAGTGTGATGTATATGTAGGTAAAAGAATCCATGTTTAAGCCTTAGTCAGTGCTAGTCACAAAAGCACGAGTAGAGGAATCACAACCGTGAGAACAGTTAGAATCTTTTGTGTTTCATTTCATTTCTTTTTTAAGTTTGTTAGCTTGTTACTGGTAGTAGCTGATACAGCGCGAAACATACAATAACACTTTTACGTTGTCACAGTGATTTTTGATTGATGCAGAGAAATTT
>JAQNCA010000030.1:20063911-20091759 GCA_029783725.1 Acanthurus tractus
CAGTGATTTTTGATTGATGCAGAGAAATTTAAGGAGACGGTAGAGTAAAGCTCCATGGAACAGTTCACATGTAAAATTTACTCACACACCCATGTTTGCTGTCAAAACTCTCAACAGGTCAGTCTTGTCAACATCTAAAATTTTTGGGGCCATAGGAAAAACACATTTTTTGAGTGGAGTGAATTTTTAATGAAACATGTCTTACAATCGTACGTATTTTCTTTGCACCAGTTACAGTGCTTGTCATCGGCTTCTGGTGCTCTCTAGCTAGCTAGTACACCATGGTAAGACTGGAAGGCTGTGGATAGAGGAAACTTTTTCAAAAAGGAAAAAAGTGAGGGCAACAAGGCACAGGTAGAGCCAAAGGAGGTGGAGGAAGAGTGATGGGAATGTGGGCACCTCATGCATACTTCAGACTGGGCGTAAACACAATTTCCTGGAGACGACTGCTGGGTGAAATGAGGATGCTGATGTGATAAAGCGAGAAATGTTAAACTCTGTTTGTTTAGATTGTTTGCCCAATTTCACTGTGTTATTATTTTCCAGTTCAATTTATACATTTCAAATTGTTTGATGAACTTTAAATGACTGATGATTTTATCTTTTTTTTTATTTGCATTTGAAGCCATTCCTTCCTTGTTAAGGATCTTTTAATTTAATCCTGAATTGTAAAGCGCTTTGTAAAGTCTGTTTCGGTATGAGCTCTGGAGATTAATCATTGATAATGTTTCTGACATTAAATAATGATGACTGAGATATTACCAAGATGATGTTTTACCGGTGCACGAGATGAATTGGTGGTACAGGAGCTATAAATAGCCACAACCATGCATAACTTCGTAACAGTCATAATCATAATGAGAGCTGTTCTGGAAGAGCTGGAGAACACTCACAACCAGTTGGTGATATTGTTGTTTTCTTTTTTGCCGCTCTGCTCATTGACAGGTCTAATGAGTGTTGGAGTAGACACCTCTTTGATATGCAAACAGATGACTGAAGTGACATCAATTTATTGATACATGTAGGACTGAAAGAAGCTCATGCTCTTTTCCCAGCCCCCACAATGATGGAATAAGAGAAAATAATCTATCGTGATTTTTTTTTTTTATGTAGAATTTTTCATTTTATTTAATCTGTACCTTTATAGCTCTTCATATACTTTTAATGTAAAGGCATAAACATAATCAGAACAGCTGTCGAGGTTCTAGTAGGATGCAGAGAGAGAAGAAAGACACGAGGAAAAGAAAACGACAGAAAAATGCAATGTTATTTTCTAAGGCTGCCTTTGTTTACTGTTGTTTCTACTGAAATCCATGGTTTTATTGTTGCCTTCAGAAATGGTAAACAGCTCTCTTCTGCTCTCCCTTCCCGGATCCAGTGATCCATCCTTTCATTAAGCTTTCTTTGCACTGCTGTTGAAGTTCTTTGGGCCACTGTCACTCTTTTTCTGCACATCTTTTTCTTGCCTCCTTTCTTGCATTTTTGCTGTCTTTCACCACCCCAGCTGTATGTATGTACCAGTTCTCAAACTATGTACGATTTCTGTTCCTTTTTGTGTATACTTACTGTAATTTTTATCTTTTTTTATATTTCAACTATAAGGTCTAATTGGCAAAGTGAGGTAATGCATGGTTGGTTAAAACACCGTAAGAAGTAGGCAAAAAGCTATTAGAAGAAAGGTACCAACAAAGAACCAGTGGCTACTGATCACTCAGAAAAATCTCCAATGGAAACTGACACATTACTGAAAAGAAAAGTGAACACATGAGATTCAAAATGGCAAAGGATAGAAGCTTCATACTAATTTTTCTTGTTCAGGATGTATGTTCAGTTTAAAAACAGGAATAAAAATGTAATAAAAAAACAACACAGCATTTCCTAGGATCTTCCTAGAAATGAGCATTTAATTCAGATAATTTACAAGGATTCGAGTTGTGTATCCTCAGTGCTCTGAAAGCCCCCATGATCCTACAGGCATGATGTGATGTGCATGTGAAATGTGCTGCCTGGATTTCAAAACAAGAAAATTAAACTAAACTTTCACTTTTTTTTCCTCAGCAGTCCACCCAAATCTGCTTCTGAACAAGACTGAGGCAAGAACTAGGCTGAGTCTGTGCTCATATTTGATCTACGAGACCAATTTAAACCTTTGTTTTGTTTTTTCTTAGACCAAGGCACCGATGCATTTACACTTTCTGGCCATGCTTGACTTCTAAGAAAAAATATGGACAAAAAAATGTACATTTTCCAAAAGAGTGGGCAATTAACTGCAACAGGACGACAGAGCAGAGTAAAGGAATATGTTCTCTAGTTAGGAATGTTCATGAATTGTAATGTCTAAAAAAGGTTTTACCTGATGTCTTTCTTTAATTTTTAATGATATCAGTCAGTCACAATGATGTAATCCAGCTTTATCTTGGTGGTTAAGAGCGCAACTCTCTCTCCAGTTACATTTAGTACAGTTTTATAAATCGGCGCTTTCCGTTACAGGTATATGGCTGCCAACTAGCAGGCTTATCAGCAACATCACATGGCAACATTTCTCAATTCCTAGTAGCACTAGTAATACAGTAGAAAATGTAAATGGAGTAATACTACGGGATGATGCGGTAATGGCTGTGCTTCTGGTGGTAGTAGTTTCAATAATAGCGCTGCGTTTCACTCTCTTCTCAAGCTCCTCTATAAATGGGATTGACACACACACACGTATGTAAAATGTGCTGTGGTAGCACAGTTAACAATATCATATAGAGGAAGCGGTGGTCTTTCGTGCACCTATTCTTATTATAAAGGGCATTTACAATGACTCAAATTAAAAGTTTCATTAATCCCAGAGTGTAATCCCTCCATTGCATGGAGCAGTCTATTCAGCCTGAGTGTGGATTAGAGAACACTGAGACCCTGTGTTGGTGGTCACTGGTGTATAACACCTCATAAAGATAATATGCAGGGTGTGTGTGTGTAAGCGTGTGTTTCGGGCTTTGCTGGTGGTCAGCGTAGTATAGCACAGAAAAAATGTGTGTGTGTGTGTGTGTTGGGGGTATGTTGTACATGTGGATAATGTGCTTCTTTTCTTCCTTTGTGGTTACCTGGTGAAGGGGAAAATCCCTGTGAGGTGGTCCCCTCGCAGCGTAGACTACAGAGAAGGGGGCCTGTAACAGAGAAAACAGTGAATTAATAAAATAAGCCCCCCCAGTCGAACACCATTTCAAGTCAGAGGGCTCAGAAACGTGATGGTGGGGAGAGTTTTAATGGATAAAGTAAAGGAGGAACCAAAGACAAATTGCTTCATTTGCAAGTGTTCAAACCTAAACCCATCCATCCAGAGGTCTGCTGATCTGAGGAATGCTGGATGTGTGCTGAACCCATTTCATGTTTTTTAACTTTACCAGCAAACAGTTTTTCTCATTTAAAGCCGTTGTTCATTGTCACACACTAATTCATAAGTTGTATTTGAAATTATAAGCCTTTTTTAGAAGAAAAAAACAACTCTTCAACAACTTTTCCTAAAAAGGAATTCAGGTTTAGATGATTTTTTGGGGTCAGTCAACTTCCTTTTCACCCTCTTTCAAGTAGCTCATCATGTTGCTTACACTTCACCCTTTATATGTATGTGCAGATTCTCAAAGTACCTATAAAATCCGTATTTCATCCCCTGCATTTAAAAAAAAAAAGGGAGCAAATGCACCTCTTGACCTCACCGCATTTCACTCCATGAGATCATTAGTAAAACGCAAATTGGAACTGGTGGGTAATGCAGATTGCGACCGGGAGCAGTAATGATAGTAAAAATTTATATCCCTCTGCTGCTAAAGAGGAAAATCTATACAGCACAGCCTTCATACAATCACAAAAAGATATTGGTCGGAGATGCACGGCTGCACAGCCCTCTCTGGAGTTTGGAATGAATGTATTTATCATGCAGTGTTGTTGCATCCCAAATGGGGACAATCTTTAAAGGTGGTCCTAAACATAAAAACTGTTTATTTAAAGCGATGATGCACGTTGGTTTGTGTGTGTGCGTGTGTGTATGTGGGCGTGCATCTAAGAGCTGTACATGTATACATATATTCATGGCTGACTTTCAGAGCCATGAAAACGAGGTCCACTTGTCTACACTGGCAAACAAGCAGATATTACTCCTCTGCAGCACCACCAGTAGTTTACAGCACTGTAAAGCCGAATGTTGATAGTTTATTATAAACTATCCGCCAAGTCAAGTATGTGTAGCTGAACACTACAGTATGCATATGTATGAGCCTGCAGCCGTGTAGTGGCAAGAGGCTCTGATAAAAAAACAAGGACAAAAATCTTGTTTTTCAACTCTGCAGTGTGTTAAAATAAAAAAAAAAGATAATTTCTCATAATGAGAAAAATTCACTGCTTCATCTTAAATTCATTTTATTAGACCAACATCTGTTTCAAACTTGATTTTTATGTCAGCAACAGTAACCTCAGTAAGCAAAATGTCACAATTTGCTGTAACTGAAGTCCCACTTGCTTGCTAAGCTGCCACTGCACCTCTGAGATGCATTGCTTCTGGAGTGGCACCGATATCTTCCCATTAGGTCAGCATTTCTTGTGAACCTTGTGTCATTTTCTGTTGCAGCCATTTACCCACTTTCTGTCTGTCTGCTGGAATGTTTCCCCGGCCCACCAAAGCAAACACTTTTTTCAGATAATCTTGCTGAATTAATGCAGGATAGATGTACCCTGGTCATGCAGTAAAAAGCACGGGTGGGCACGCACAAAGTGTCAGGTACAGTGCAGAACAAAAATCTCCTAATCCACTAACTCTTTGCTATTCATTATTATTTCACAGGGCAGCCGTCCCAAATACATAAGGCCCCTACCCTGTTCAGCCCAGTCTGCCAAGCTCCAACTCTGGGTTTGATGTTCCTCCAACATCCAACAGGCTATGATTATTTCATTCCTTTTTTAACATAACACATCAATTATTCAACCTTTGCTAGACCAGATTTGATTTTTCTTCTTCTTCTTTTTTTTTTTTTTTGATTTAACAAAAATGATTGCTTGTGTGTATGTGTGTGCACCCACCCATCTAAGAGGAGACTGAATATAAAATGCTCCGCAAAGATAATACCTCATGCCTTGATGACTGATGGATGGTGAAGGGGAGGAGTAGAAAGAAGGAAAAAATGCAAGTACTCTGGAATAAATGATGACTTCATTAGCATAGGATGGCAAATGCTCCTTTCATCCACGATAAATCACCTCCAATTCTCCAGGCAAACTGTCCACACAACAAGTGTAAAGTGACAGTGGATAGTGTATTATTGTGTATTGACAGAAAAATCCATTACCTCCAGATTTTGCAGCACACTTAAGTAATTCCAAACACCCATTGGGTGGCAATAGTAAAGTTTTACTTTTTAAATGTGAAGTACTAAAAGTTATAACTTACTCCCTAAAGCATTTCATTGTTAAATTAATTAGCTTGCAATACACAAGCCTCTCATTAATTCTTACCTTTATAAAAATGATTCCTTTATCCTTTGGCCTCATTTCCTCTCTCACTCCTTCCCTTCTCATCCTCTTTCTGTCTCTCCCTCCCCTGCCATTCCTCTCCTCTCCTTACATCCTCAGCTTTGCTAATGAGCCCACTTAAATCTATGCCAAAACACAAACAGCAAGAGAAGAAAAAAATAAGTATGGTGCTTTCTGAAAGCTCTGTTTGTTAAAGGATTCATCATGTGAGCTGTTTTCAATAAATAATAAATGCAAACGCTGACTTTTGTCTGCAGACGAGACTTTGGGACATGAATTATGCATTGTTATTCCTGGATAGGGCAATGCAGGGACAGGGTGGCAGTGTGTGTTGCGTGTGTGTATCAGTGTGTGTACTTGAGGTAGACGCACTATGAATACAGTTTCTGAGGTTCACAATCAAGATTCTGATGTGGACGCGACTCCATGTGATTACAGCTCTTAAGATACTGTTTTGTGTGCCAGTACTTGTCCAAACCTTAAGCTCCTGGAGGTGCATTTTGTTCAAAGTTTACTCAAACAGATCCCTAACTGTACCATTCCGTCATTATTATTTGTTTATGTGATGCTAATCAAACGTCATGATTGGTTGGGATGTGTGTCCGTGTGTGTTCATTCATTTGTCCTGTGTGAGTGAGGTGTGTGAGGTGGCCCTTACATCACATTTTTTGTTTATAGTATTTTTCCATTTGATCTCTACTCTCTCCTCTCTCTCCTCTTTATCCTGCTGTTTTCTACTCTGTAATCATTACAACAACAAAGGAAGCTGCTTTCCTGCTAGACGGTGAAAAGGTTCTACTAGCAATGCTAAAATGTATGTTGTTGGGGGGGGGGTTTGTGCTTTCTCGTCTGTTGTCACCGGGGAACATGAGTGGAAAACTTGATTGAAAATCAGGAAAAAAGGGAATAATTACAAAGAGGAGAAAGGCACCCATCCACCCGCGACAGCAATCACCAGTGATCTCTGCTGTCATTTCACTTGGTGGTAAATAATTCATCAAAAGAAACAAAGGGGAAACAAATATGCAAATAAACCCACGAAAAGGCCAGTAACATCGGCCTACTGCCACATGGGAAGAATACTAGTGGATTATTATTATGGCAGGTTACGACTGTGATGAATCTGAATTCCTCTTGTTTCATCTACCTTGACAGTACTGAAGTCACACACATACACAGAGAGAGAGAGAGAGAAAAAAACCTGGAGGGATTTGAGGGTTTGATTGAGGAGGGAGGGATGGATTAAGGACAAGGGGAAAGGAAGGATTGAGAGACGGGGGAAGGAGCGGCAGGGAAGAGGGGTAGCCGACATTGGATGGAAGAAGAAAGAGATTTGGGAGGGGAAAGGAGGAAAGGAGGGAGGGAAGCTTTTGAGGCTGTATTCGACAGTGCTGTGAAAGGTAGCCATCAAGGGCTTTGATGAAAAGTGCAGGCCTTCTAAAGCTTACGAGTGACAGCATATGATTTGGTCAAAGCATGAAGCTTTTCAAAGGTAGACATCCTCACTCCCATTCATCTCTCACGGGTTGAATATAACTTTTTGGGCTGAGCTCCGGCAAAATTCCGAATTGGTTTGACAGATTGACTGCATGTGGTATTGTCCCTGTGACTTATGGACAGAAGGGTGGCTGGAAATGCAGACATCCTGAAATGAAGGGGAATCACATGTAATGTTTTAACAACCTATCCCAGATCAGCCTCTATAGCCACATTTAAGCCACATTTTTATCAAGGAAGTGTCATAAATTGTGCTGCTCTGTTAAAAGAAAAGAAATGTACTTTCTGTATGTCTAAAACGCACACCATTATAATCGCTCCTGGTTCTTATATGGTGGCCATACAAAAACTCTCAATTTAAGTTTAAGAGCTATGCATGGACTCATTTTTGAGAGTGTTTGATCGACACAGTCCAAAACATGTTTGTAAAACTTTAGCTGCCCAACTTCTTGCAAAAATTAACCTTTAAATTCTATTTAAAGCACATAAAATTGTGAAATTTAGCCTTTTTCCATCTTTAATACTACAAACACACCTCTTATGGATGCTATATGTGTTTCCAGCTATGGGCAACACCTTAACACATGGCCACTACTTTGCCAATGGCCACATAGTTTTCTTGGAGTGGTGCTTGAGGCCTATTAGCAGTTTGGCTCAGAAACAGCAATATGGACAGGCTTTCTGAGCCAACAGTCGTTAAAGCTGAGGGTTGAGGTTCACGATCTCAGGTCAGCGGTAACAAGCAACCAGCCTGTTAGATAAAATTAGTGTGTCACATTCACTGTCACACACACACGCATGCACACACAACCGTACCCAAATGCATTCTGTTGGAAATTGCATGCAATTTAACACCTACACACATAGATGGACAAACACATTCATGATACTGCTTTTTACATGTAAAAGCATGCATGTGCACAAAATTGAACATGCATGCCTGTGAGGCTCTTTTCTGATAATGGTGTTGGGTTCACTCTCCCCATTTACACACACACACATGCACACACATGCACATACACTCAGATAATAGTGTCTAATTTAGGCCCTCATATCTGTAGAGTTCTCCAGAGGACTAGACCTCATCAGGAATATATTGGTGACCTACATACTACAGTAGGAACACACAGATAGACTGAGACACACACACACACACACACACACACACACACACACACACACACACACACACACACACACACACGCACGCGTGCACACCCGCATAACCGCACATGTTTCTATAATGGCATCTGCAGCACATGCATGCATGCAGACACAGGCACAGAGCCATGCCTATGCACCCTGGGTATAACTGAGCCCACACACCAGACACGCACAGAGACACAGACATGCAGGCGTATAAACATGTCTATATGCTGTATATGTGTCTGTGTCCACCCACTCCACAACATGTACACAGACAAACTGTACGCCAAAACAGAAGCACTCCCACATCTTCTTTGAAAGGTCAAAAATGTCCTAAAGCCTTCATGAAAAATAAACTAAAAGGAAGAAACATCCATGATATATATTGAAAATCATGAAATGATGGATGGAAAAGTTGTGTATATAATATTGAGCTGGTGAAGAAGAGGTCAAAAGCACAACTGGTCCCAGGGGTAAAACTAAAAAGTTTACAAGTCAACAAGATTAATTCAAAAATCTACCATAAAATGAGATATTATCCTTAGTACCAGAAATTAAATAACATGAAATACACACTTCTGGCGTGATCACACTTTAAACATTATCCAAAGTTCATCTGCTTGAACTTTTAACACATTCCAGGGCTCAGCAACCAACTCTTTCTATAGCAGCTTTATTCTAAGTAGAGACAACATACCTGAATGTTGTTTTTCCACCGCTGAGGGGAGATCTGCCAGTGATATGACACAGTAACTGCAGCATGTGTCTGCTGCTGAGGAGGACAGGAATCACTGTATCTATGCCGTATTATGCATTCTGTTGGCACCAGACAGACCTCCAGTCATCATTCATCATTCATGGGCATCGTCTGTCAGCTTCGCAGTCTGCTAAATGGCCGAGAGGACCTGACAGAGTGAGAGAAAGAGAGAGAGAGAGAAAATCTCATCTAAACAATCCAGAAGGCCTCACTTATACACAGTTATCACCACTGCAAACGCCTGCACAGAGAGCAAGTTAGAGACACTGACCAAGTGAGAGATGATGAGGCCGAGAGAGAGACAATGGAATGAGAGAGAGGGAATATAAAGGAGATTATTTTAACCGCCTCTATCATGTGGGCGATTATATCTTGTAATAACCTGTGTCATGATTACTGGCAGGTTAAAGGGAAGTTTAGAGCCACTGTTAGACATCTGCCAAAGGGTGGAGACATACACAGACATTTATGGATGACTGTCTGCTCAGCACCATGTTTGTAAATGGCCAAATGAACCTGACTCATACACAGTAGTGGTGGCTACATATAAAGGAGAAGAAACAGAGGCCGGACCACAAATTGTGCAGAAATAGGCATTTGAACCAGCATGGAAACACATTAAGTATTTTCACATTTATGGGTGGTGAGAGGGACTCGGCTCAATGGCAAAGAGGACCTGACTCACACATAGTGGGTGTCTTTACTTAGCACCACAGCTAAAACGTAATGGTAGCTTTCGGTGCTCATGTGGGACCACAACTGATGAAGTACAAATCCGGTGAAAAATACAGTTTTAGCAGACGTACTTCCCCACCCATAGTGTCTTTACAGTACATGACAGTAGACCCTGTTAGAATTGATGTCATTCAGTTGTGACCAATGGAGGAGAAAGCAGAAATCCCATAACTAAGATGGAGAAATGGTTTTATATTTGTCAACAGACATAAATTCCTTTATTTGACTGATCCTTCATTCAGAGAAGCTTCACAAAACTTCTGTTTCTCAGGTTTTAGGAACTGGAGCTGGAGACAATACTGCAGAAAAGCTCCCCTCACAGAATACACCTAGAAGGCAGCACCAGTTGATTGCGTAATTATCTGTTGCCTTCGTAAATCAAACTCTAATTACAGGCAGATTCCACATGCAAATTGAATGAAATCTGAGCTGTGCTTTCACATGCATAAATCTGGCCCTTACAAGCAGAAGAGTTAAAAGTTTAAACTCAATATGTTGATCAAGTTGTTTTTTTCAACGCCTGAATGTCACAAGGGAGCATCTCGCTACCGTCAGGAGGACAAAATGTATTTACTTGAGTACTTGTAGGTAAAAACAAGGTCATTTGCTCAAAGGACCATGAGGCCTCATCTCACACATCACACACACACACACACACACACACACACACACACGACTGCATGTACTAATGTCACAGGAGCAGGAGCAGAAAAGTTACCACAGCAGTTCTGCAAGTTCAACTTATGCCACAATATAACAGGATGGAAAGAGAAAACACATATACAGTGTTTTCTATGCACATTCCAAAATAATAGGAATAAAATATAACCAAAGTTGTCAAAAAGTTACTCCAGACTTCACAACCTTGCAAGAAAATAAGAAGCTTCCTTTTCTGTTGGGAGAATGCTGAAGTATGGCAGAGCAGAAACTCAGTTTGTCTCCTGCTGCCTCTAGGCAAGACAAAAAGAAGACAAATCATCAGTGAACCTGCACTTTCTAGCTGTCTTACTGCCAGTATAGATTTATACTACATGCGGCTATAGAGGATAGATACTGTATGGAAACTAAAAAATCTCAACATTATAGTTGAATGTGCTGACTTTCTTATCACTACTATGAGAGATGTGTTTTTTGACTAATCGCATGTAATATGATCTAAGAAGAGAAACGCTAAAATTAGTGGATTGAGTCATTCCCTGTTTTATTGTCACCATGACTTCACCTTCTTTCAATATTTTTGAGTTTGGACTTTGTTTTTCGTGATAAATATACCTGAGAAAAAATTAAGCCGTGACGCTTTGAAAAAGGAACATTTATAAACCTCAACTTTGCAATGTGTTTATCTGTTAATTTGCAAAAACTTGCATGGCAACACCATAAGTTAAGATGGTAAACAGGTAAACTTCTGCTTGCTATCACTGCAATTGTGAGCATCCTGGCATTAGCATTTAGCTTGAGACTATGTACATTCTTACAAATACACTTAAAAGGTCGCAGATTCTTAATCATGTTCCTCCTTTGAAATTTCACCAAAACTGTTTATTCAAGATTTTTCCCACAATTTTACCCTAATTTCAGCAAATCAGGTGCATATACAAATGTGTCTGAATGTACTTGGGTGGGCTTTTGTGGTTTCAAAGAGTAAGGCTTTGGTATTGTATGTTTATGAGAATGCAGATTTATACATTATATTATAGAAATAACAAACATGAGGGCTGTGCAGCCTTGGCAGAGCTTTGCACCGTGAGTGTTCTCCAGTCACTCTATGTTTTTTTACTGTATAAATGCAGTTTTTCTTTCCTTACTATCATCATATTTCCCTATGCCCACTGTTTTTCTTTTCCTTTATCTACAATTTCCTTCTGCAAATGCTTTAGCAACACAAATGTTACCTGTCATGCCAATGAGGCGAGTTGAAATTGGAAAAAAAATGAGAGTGGAGCGTGACGGTGATGTGTCTCGATTGTATGATGGTATTTTCATGAAATGAGACAGAAAGCAAAGGAGGAGAAAAAAAATTTAAATGGACAGAGAATGTATGGGAGACTGGCAGACAGACAGAGTAAAACGAGGGCGAGCACAGCAGACTGGATTTTGTAATCATACATTCAGCGTGCGCTATCGAAGAGCTGAGCCACTATTATGTAAACCAGAATGAAACATTCATGAGCAAACCATCGTCTCACTTGCAACCCTTTGGGATAGTGCATGAATGACCCATATGGTGGGTTGGCTACTATCTGAAACTCATCTATAGCAAACGGGAACACTTTGAAATGTTCAATGTGGTCGGCAGTTATCAAACCCAAAGAGAATGACAGATGTGTGGCAGGGCAGGGAAAGGGACAACCTTTATTGGCATGTATGGAAAGGATCATATGTTGCCAGAGCAACTAAGGTTATATTCAAACCTTAAGGAAAAAGATGGAGCAGGGTGTTGGGGAGGGGGGAGAAGATGAAGGACAGAGGAGGAGGACGGGAAGAGAGACAGGGATTAGGCAATAAAAAGACAGATGAGATCAAGAGACAACTCTGACACGCTCAGGCAGCCCATGTTTTCTGCAAGCCTGGGAGCAGCTGAGCTAACCACACACACACTCACACACACACACACACACACACCCACGCACGCTCACACACACATTCACATTCACAAACGTTGTGATGTGGTTTGCTGTGATTTTGTCTCTGACTGGGTGTATATATGAGATGTTTAGAAAGGAACTGTACTGTAGGAAGTTGTGCCAGATCCCCAACACCACACCCCACCATCATAAGGAGAGGGGGACTTAGTTGGCTTTGGGCTTCTGTTGTGGTTTCTTTAATTCTCTTCCACTTTTTTTTTCTCCTGTCTCTGTCTCTGACTCTCACTCTATCTCTGTCCCTGCTGTCTGTCTGCTTCTCGGTCCAATGCTCTGTTTCCCTTCGGCTATTTCTCTACATTTTCATCTCTCTATATCTATGAATCTCTCTCTTTCATCCTTAACCCATCCATCTATCACTTTCTCAACTGTGGTGCACGTCCATGAATATAATTTACAGCGATCTAATGATATGACATCTGCATGTAACCAAATAGGCAACGCAAGTGTCTCTACCTCATAGGGAGAAAAAGAAACATTTCAACAAGCTTTGAAAACCTTGATAAAGATTGTTCACTCATCAACTGGCACATTAGGAAAGCCCAGATTTGAGGAAGAATCCAGACCCATGCTACAAAGGGTTAAAGAACTTGATCTTTTGGGGCATGTGTAGACATAAGTGCAGTAACATGAACACAGGAGGAGTTTGGATTATGACTGTAATAAGTATAGAAACCTCCTGCCAGCTAAACCACACCGCTCTGTGATCATATGGTGGTGGGCTTCGTTGAGGTTTGGGGCTTCTGTTGTGGGGACTTTGTACTTTTGGTGCCATTCTTTTTTTCTTTCTTTTTTTCCTTTTTCTTTATGGGATTATCACTGTGTCCACTCAGCATTTCTACATCACTCAACCTCTGTCTCTCTCTCTCACCCCAAACCCTTTATTCTCTACCCTGCGGAGTGTGATTGCAATATCCTTTAATCACTTGAACATGTACAATAACCAGAGCTACATTTTGCCCTTTGATTTTCTCAGACTTATGGCTGCCCTTATAGTTTCTTTCCTCCTCCCTCCTCTTCCTCTTTGTACTATATAGACCATGCTTTGTCTGTGAAGAAATGAAAGCTATACGTCATTCAAACTCAAAAGAAACTTCAGCCTGCCTTCTGTCAGTGGCCTCACAGGCTGGATCAAGTCTGTAGAGTTTAAGTGATCCCATACCCACATTTATACTGTACACCCACAGGTTACTCATAGACACATACACACACATGTATGCCACCTCACACAAGAGTACAGATAGACCCCTGGGTGCACTTATACACATATGGAACTTGACAATCAGATTTTCTGTCTTTAAACACACACTCTCTTTCTCTCTCTCCCTCTCACCATCCACCCCCGCAGCCCTTTTCCCCCTGTTTCCTAAACCTCAAACACCCACACACTGCCTCTTGATTCAATTAAACCACAGTCAAGTCTGGATTGTGACATATACCCCATGGAGGGAAGTGGGAGATATGTGTGTGTGTGCACGTCTGTGTTTTCTGTGTGTGAATCAGAAAGCTTCATGACCCCCCTCACCATGGCCCTCGCTGCTCATTGGGCCCATGGATGAGGAATTATTGGTTCGGATCCCTTAATGCAATCTGTGTCTACCTTCCACTGACACTCACAATATTTCTTTCACCTCATCTCCTTTTTTTATGCTTTCTCTCTTTGCCTGTCTGTCTGTCTCTCTGTCTCACTCTCAATCTTTCCTCCCTAATGAGCCAGGGACTGTCATCCCTGTGGGGGAAGGAGGTCAGTGCCCCTGACACACACACACAGACGTAGACTCCACACATGCATACACATGCAGACATCCATGTAGATAAAATGACAAACCCCCGCCACTACCGCCACACACGCATCACACACTCAGACTCACACACACAGTGACCCAGAAATCCCATCTCTATTATGCAGAACATCAGTTAGCTGATGGTGGAGCTGATTATGCAGCTACCCTCCGCTAGCCCACAACTCCCTGTTGGACATCTGCCTTTAAAATCCCGATCCCAAATGTCTTTTTAGCATATCAGTAGAGAATTATATATTCCTAAACAGTAGGACTTGCATACATATAGCTTTTTGCAACTTTCTCATCTCATCGTGTCACAGCTGGAGATTTTTTCAAAAAGATACACCCAGGTAAACATTTCACACTAGATGGATCCAAAAGTAAATTTTAGCTGTCACACCAATGTAAAGATTACAGAGATCCATCATTATGATACATATCCCTGTCTATCAGCATATATTTTACATTGTATTAAGTTCAGTTACATTATTTTCAGAGAGATAATGAGTAATTCTAGCAATAATAGTAATAATTATAATAATGAGAGATTTTTTCAGTTAGTGGTTACACTCACTACATAATTAAAAACAGATCCTTGATCGCCTACTATTAACAGCTGTTGTGCTCTGTGTCAACCCTCCACTTTACACAGTCATTGTGTTCAGAGGCAGCAGGTGATTGGCACCTCAAAAGTGAGAAAGCAGAGGTTGTAGCAGTTCAAAAACAGAATTGTTAAGTGATGTTGATGTGTCCCACAGAAAATGTTCTAAGGATTTATTTGAAAAGATTCAAAAAGGGGACAAAAACCTATGATGTGTTTGAGCTACTTATTTCAAGGTTGATGGATAATCCCCTTCTTTCCATGTATTGAGTTATCCATTGATGAAACACCAGAGACACAGAACTGGTGGTCAGACATGTTCGTTTGCTGTCTGTGTGTGAGTGTAAATAGGTGAATAAAGGAAAAAAAATCTTTATTATTGTATTTTGGATTCTTTTTAATTAATTCAACTGTGTTGGTGGAGTGTTTTGTTTCTTACTACAGTAAAAGCATCAGAATTTGTGCCTGTGATTAGCATCTTTTCTTTAACCAAAGAAACTGATTTGCAGAATGAAATGCAGTGCTTCTAAATATTCTCAACTCAATAAAAACATTCACAATAACGATACGATACGATACGATACGATACGATACGATACGATACGATACGATACGATTAGAAATATCCAGAAGAAAACTGTGTGAGGGAATACTGTACTAATACTCTACTCATTCTTCCCCACCTTTAACTTTCCACATGAAAATATTAATCTCCAAAAAGTCACAATTCCTTAGTTTGGATAATCATAAAGGCCCATCTCACTAAAAATTGTGAGTGCTAAAAAGTTATCTTGGCATATCAGACGGAAAAAAAGGGCTGTTGTTACGTGGATGAGTTGATAGATAGATAATGAAAAACCTGACAGCCTGTCTTCTTATGCTGCAAACTGCATTAATCTTAAAGCTGAAACCTCAGTACAATGTGAACCAGTCAGCAGCAGCACAAAAACGAGCTTCAGAACACTCTACAAATACCTTGGCTTGACTGGGTCCCAGAGGGCTGGCTTTATAGATTGGTGCAGTGCAGGGGTGACGAGTGGTGACCCCAACAAAGATTGCTTGCTAAGCAAATAAGCAAAGTAATCTGGCTGCCTGTGTGTGTCTGTGTGTGCGTGAATATGTGAGTCCAGACGTGCATGCACGTGTGTGTACCTAAACCTAAATATGCTTGTGTATCTGTCTGCATATGTATGTTTGCAAGTGTGTTTGTGTGTGTGTGCATTTTGGCGTGCTTGCTCATGAGAAGCTGGGAGTGTGTCCCTCTTGCCTGTTCATTGATAATGCCATGCATTGCCATTCTGCATGTTTTAGCTTGGTAATTGAAAGGCCATCTGTGGTCTACTGGGGAGATTTAGTAAAGGGTAAACTGCGAGGCTCATTATTTTAGGAGAAGGGAGCCCTCGGAGGCCAAAACATATTAGTTTGTGTCCAGGTTAACCTTCAGGAAACTCAATTACAGTTGGTAAGGTGTGTGCATGTGCAGTATTCATGCATGTTGTTCAGAAGTTTCTGCAGACTTGCAAACATGTTCTCAAACAGTAGTGATAAAACAAAGTCAAGCTGACCTGTAGTTCTCAGTAGACAAAACTAGAGACCACTTTGTCAAGTAGACAGTGTTGTCTAAGCCAAAACTTTGTCAACAACATATGAAACAAAGCAAATTGATTGCACATAGTGAGTGTGTATGTGCTAGTCTGCCTTTGTGTGTCTGCTGGGTCCATAAACATGGAAACAGGCGTGACCTGCGTGTCTCAGCAGTTTCCTGTGTAATCCAAGCTCTGTCTGTGCGTGTCCCCATGGCTCTCCTGTCACTCCTCAGGCCTGCAAAGCAACACACTTCACTCTATTAGGGTGTTTCAGTGTCTTTGCACCAGCACGTGTGTGTCTGTCTTTACATGTATGTGTGTTTTCATCTGTCTCCTGTCACCCCCAGTCCTCTCTGCACCATTAGGACCTGTTAAGATCAAGGGTCATTTCTCCAAAGGTCAAAGTTCACCCTTCAAAAGGTGAAAAGGCACCAGGGTCAGGTCTGGTGTGAGGTGACATCGAACAAGCACACAGCTGAAGGCTCGACAACTAACACCTTTGGGAACTTAGAGAACATCCCACATGGGCCGCCTACAGTAAATTCAATATAAAGACATATCACAGTGCTCTCTTATAGGAAAAGTGACATGTAATCTGCCCTGAGGGATCAGTGGTAACTAGACAAAAACTCTGGTCTGCTGGTTTTAGATGAAAATCCTAAAGAATTGCACGCTAAAGAATTGCCATCTAAAATAATGGTACAATGCTGTTAGCAAAGATACCAGCTTGAGTTTTTTACAGGGTAACTATAACTATTTAAAACAATTACAGTATATGACATTAAGATAACTGTAGCATTTCTGTAATTTTACAGTACCTTCCAATATTGTACTGTTAATTGGCATTGAATATTAAAACCTGATACTTTTCCATTTGATTGTGACTTTTCTATTTAACTCATACAGATTAAATTAAGCAGAACACATGAAATTCTCATTCAAAAAATACTGCTGTAGTTTATTACAAGTCCTTAAACAGTTGTACAGATGACTTTGTATGGTTGATGATATTTGCAACATTAGAATTAGAAAATTAGCAAGTATTTCGTTATTTTAAAAAAAAAGAAAACCGTTTCCAATTAGGCCTAAATCATAAATGAGAGTGTTTGATGAACTCATGAGCACAACTTCAGATGCTGAAATTTACAGGCAGCAATGACTGCACCACCCTCTCCACTCAAAGATCCTACCCTAGTGCACTGAAATGAAAGGAACACACAAACATAAAGATGTTATTTTGTCCTACAAACCAAAACTAATGTCATCAAAGCTTGAAATATGACTTATTTTCTTTCGCATAAAGGCTTCAATTACCTGCCAAAAGAAATGTTGAAATGTAGCTGTTAAATAAGATGTATACTTGGAAATATTATAAGAACAACAAACATCTAAGTAAGGAATAATGAGGGAGAACTGCCTGGGAGATGACTCATGAAGAAATGTCTTGTGTCCGCTCCGCTGAAAAGAAGACTTAAAAGGGGAGGAAGTCCAAGTTCACCCTGGAATTAAGGATAGGGGCTGTTTGGCTTACCCACGCAGACATCCGTTAACATCCACACACACAAACACACCCGCACCCTTGCTCTCACACACTCGCGCACACACACACACACATATACATACACACACATATGCTGCCCAAACAAATGCCTCACCCATGCACTAAGTCAACCCATTCACCCAGCCCCGGCAGTTAAAAACAGTTTTCCCCTGCAGCCAAACTCAAGCCTGACCATAATTGAGTCTGCACTTTCAAGTGAGTTTATTGAATTCCACTTCACTGCTGTATTTTTTATTGTTTTTATTTTGTTTTCTATACTGCTGCATTTCGCTTTACTGTGTGCGTTTAAATGTTTAAGGGAAGGAGTGGTAAAATAAATGTTGATACGTGACAAAATGTTCTTCCCTTTATGTTTTATTACAAGGACCTTCCCATGAAACCTACTGCTATCACGGCTGGGATATTTGCAACGATAAGACACGGTCATGGCTATGTGGCCACAAGGCTTAGAATTAGTGTAATTACTACATCCAAATCTGGTCAAAGCAAAAACATAATATACACCAGGTTAACATTTTTAAACTGTCCATCCATAACCACAAAATGGGGAGGCACCATATGGTCTGTACCACAGCCCTGTTTCTGTCTGCATTGTTGCTCCACCATGAGCGTCTGTTGCTGCGTAGTCAGGGGTCACAGGGTTTGTGATCACACTGGAAAGAATGCGACCAAGAGATGAGATAAGACGTAAATGCCAGTCATTAATGTGCTATAAAAGGAGACAATTCATGTCTCCTTCTCATACACATTTGAATATTTTACATAACACACAATGACATATAGTATGCAGATAATGGCAGGTCCTTGTGCTCTGGACATTGACGCACACGCACACACACACACACATGTATGCAAAGCTTGGACAGGCATAATGAGGGATAATATATGAGTCCGGGTAGATGTTATCACAAAAGAACACAGTGATGTCAAGCAGCAGTAAAGAGTCCGGAGCTGCTCCTGCTGCTTGTATTGGCAGGAAAGGAATTTTTGTTGCCAAGGTGATACTTTGTATAATTTGAGGTCATTTTCTATTTTCTTGAATGAACGAATGCTCGGTGCACACAGGAATCAATGAATAGCTGTGTTATTGGAAGTTATCGCCAGAAACTTTTCAATAGCAGTTCATTTAGTTTACAGATTTCCCAAATAGTGAATGAATCACTTCTTTCTTTCTGTTTTTCTCTACTTTCCAGAATATTTTTTGCCCTGAAAAAAACTCTGTGGCTAAACTAGTATACAACAGATACAGACAGGTATAAAGGAGGTAACAGTTGAAAATATTGGCTGGGTGAAGGCAGAGTGCTGCTGCCTCGACCAAAAATGTGTGTTAACAGCATTTCTGAGGCATGTTTGATCAATTTTGCAAAAATTCCTTAATAGTCCAGACATGTTTTTCTGCCCTGAACTTCTCTCTACTTAGTAAAATCACTAAACCCCTGAATTTACTCTCAGCCCACACAACCACAAACCCCTTAAACCCCAGAGTGTGTGTGTCTGCGTGTGTGTGAGAGAGAGTGTGTGGGTGTGCATATGTATTCATGTGTGTCCATCTTTTCTGCAGTTGAGCAGGATGTGGGAGGTCGAAGGTCAAAGCCTCACTAAATAATTACCAGATACCCTTTGCTATAACACACACACACACACACACACACACACACACATACACCCAAACACACAGCCAAACGCACAGCTTCGTGGCTATATGGGTTGTTATTTTTAAAATGTCTGGACAGTGTCTTCCTCTGTGACCCCCCTTAGTTTGTGCGCACACGCTCACCTATACACAAACACACACTTGAACATGCTCTCTTTTACCTCCTGTCCCGGTGGCACTCATACACCCACCCAACCCATCCTCTGCCTCACACACACACACACACAAATAATGCCCCAGCCTAAGAGCTTGTCCCACTGACAGGCTATCAGTCAGGAAACAGAGGGGAGAAAAAAGAGACGAGAGCAAGAGAAAGAGAGGCAGGGTGGCCAGACTTAGCCTGTCAGTCACAAAAGGTCACTAAAAGCCCACTGACATGTATGCGCGCGCATGTGCACGGATGCATGTGTGCACTCACACACACATACAACTCTGTTGATCAAAACAAGGTCAAAAGTGGAGGGCAGACAGCTGGCTAGGTTTACAGAGAAAAAGGGAGAGAGCAGACAGCTGGGTAGTTTTACTAGCGTCTGCCCTTTCAAATAGAGACTGGAAGAAAGTTTAAAGAGGGCACAAGTGAATGTTTACTGCAGAGCAAAGAGGTGCCAGCACTTATTTCAATTGTTCTGAATGGATTTATTATCAGAAACATGCCTTTAAGAATTCATGAGAGCACTGAAAGGGAATTATTTGATCAGCTCAAAGCAGGATGTCATAATGTAATTAGATCAGATTAAATAAAACTTTTTTCTTGTCTCAATACTCTGCTGAAGGCATTGCACAGCTCAACCCCCTTTTTCGGGCATTCTTTGTAAACTGTTAAAATACAGGAAGGAAGCAGGTGAAACAAAAACACTCCCTGTGCCAATTCTTCTGTTTTTTCTATCCGAGTAGCTGTGGCAAACCTTCTAATCATCGAGATCAGTCTAGACCGGGACACGCCAATTCACCTCCTGTCTCTGGACTAAAAATCTCATGTCCTTTTCAAGTCCACACCCAGGTAATTAGTGCCATAATGAGAAGACACGGGCAACGAGACCTGGGCAGAAAATACACAGACCTACAAACAAATAGGTATATCTGCACACTAAATCACACAACCTGTGCATGTGCACAAACACAAACAATGTCACGCAGTCAGCCAGACAGGTAAGGTTATACACACAGACATGCACTTCCCCTAGACTCTCACAAACCATATGGCCTCCTGCTCAGGTATTTGTACTCACAAGCTCTGGCTAAGACATATTAGACCTTGATTGTCCCTGACTACTGCAGATTGTAGCCA
Source organism: Acanthurus tractus (assembly GCA_029783725.1). Taxonomy (NCBI): domain Eukaryota; kingdom Metazoa; phylum Chordata; class Actinopteri; order Acanthuriformes; family Acanthuridae; genus Acanthurus; species Acanthurus tractus. The sequence continues at coordinate 20,084,671 of JAQNCA010000030.1, forward strand.
TGAGGGCAGAGATGAAAGAGCTGAGATCAGGTGGATGAAGGGGAGGAAAGGGATGAAGGGTCTTGCAGTAGTTTTTGATATATAAAAGGTGTTAGTGGTTAATTCTCACAATAGCCTTCTGATACCATTAGCATCAAAATATACTACATTTATTTTAATCCTGTATTTTTTGAAGGTTTAGAGCTTATTTGAGACTGCGGTGGGTCTGCACTGCTGTACACTTTTGTCAGTCAGAGTGCACTGTGCTGCACTGTTGACATTCTTTCCTTTCTTTTTCATTAGCTAACACACAGAGTCTCTGTAGGTGGTGCTCTTTGCATTATCTGTTCAGTGAAGGTGGATATCTCTGGTCATGCTGTGGTTCACCGATCTTCAGCCAGAATAAGGCCTACTTGACACCAGATTATCTGGTTGAATCCCTACTGTGGAATATAAATTTTCAATTGAGAGCTGCAAATTGTGTGAAAATGTCTTGTGCACAACTTTGCATTTGTTTTGATCTCATTTTGGAGAGGACCACTCTCACCTGCAGGGACCCCACATGGGGCCTCAAACCTTAGGGATGAAAGAGTCTGAATAATGTGTCCATTCAGCACAACACAAGTGGCCAGGGGCAGACTGGACAACATGGGTGGTCAAGGTAGAGCAGCCAGGTGGGGTAAAGTGGAGGACCAGAGTGAGGAGAATGGAGTGGGGCATGTGGTCAGCACAGCGGGAAACTCAGTGGCCATTTCACCCATGGAAACACACACATACACAAACCAATTGATAGACTTACAGATAAAATGAAAGATGCATGGTTAGCCAAACATGAAGACAAACAGCAAGACAGGCCAGGAGCCAGATGAACAGATAGGGATGCATGCGAGGCTGCAGTCACACACACACACACACACACACACACACAGACTGGTCAACCTGGCCAGACTGGCTGAGTTCGCTTTGCCTGTGGGGTTGATCAAGGGTAAGCTGGGCTACACAGTGATTTGTCTTAGTTTGTCATTAGTACAACACTGTCCAGACATAAAACTACTTTCTTACAACTCAAGTAAGAGTAATGCCTTCCTTTTGAATTTATATTATCATTTCATCACCCAGCACATCGTTAATCATTTATGTGCGTCTAGGAAGGGTGAATAATAAGTGAAGGTTTGTCTGTTTAAAAATTCAACAAAATGGTATATTGTTTAAAAGTCTGCAGGTTTGATGCAATATAGGCAAAGCATGGGCATGCAGTGAATATGGAAGCGATGCTAGGGTTAATATTTCATTTGCAATATCAATTGTATCTTTTATAAGGCTTGTCGAGTACACTACAAAAACCATCCATCTAACAAGTAATTTCATCTCACATTCAGCCTTCCCTCTGTTTTTAATGCTGCACCTGTCCACAGCACAGTTTCTAATGAAACTCAGCCCCATCCCACAGGACAAATAAGACACACACTGGCCTTATGGATGTTTTTAATCTAAAAAAATGCAAAAACTGTCTCTCAGCTGTTTACCAAGCAAACCTTAGGAGGACTTATAAATGTCTTTCAAGGTGAAAAACCACTTTGCACCAGCTAAAGGCATTCAGAACAAGAAGTCAGAAAAATCATTGAGCATCATTCAGTAATTGTTTTTTTTACTCTCATCGTTCATATTTTTTTGCAACAGCAGTATATACAAACCACATATTACACCATCAGATTACAAAGAACCATTTGTAGTTTTGCTGTTATCGAACTGAAAAAATCTGTAAACATATCCAAAGAAGCTTGATCACCACATTTGGATGCAAACAATTTGAGGAAGACAATACATGGTTGGCCTCATTATTACTAGTAGTAAAATAAGGTAATAAAATTTCATTAAAAAACTCATTCAGACAAGATGATAATGATGCTAATTGCATGCTCACACCTACATGATAGTAAATAGTCTGTTGTGGTTGCAACTTAATGTATTTAGTCCCTCACAGGGCCCTTAGACTTTGCAGCCCACTACTTTCTACAAATTAGTTTAAAAAAAAAACTCTGGTTCCCAGTGCAGTTCTTCCTATTTTCCTTCCCATTCCTTTAAATAATGCATAAATAAAAATAAAAATTAAATTCAGGTTCATATGCATATGTTACAGGCTAGCATACAAACAACATCTGTGTACAGTTTGTAAATTGGTTTTGGGGCAAATAAAAACAAACGGTCCACCATGCAAATAATGTGAAGCAAAAATTAGCTTTTATGGCACCATGTCTACAAATGCTGCCACCATAAAATAGTGCTTTTTGCATTCTCTTCGTCTCGTATGTGTACCTAACGTCTATGGTGGCTACTAGTGTACTTGTAAAGGTTTACTCACAATCAAAGACTTTCTCATTCTGCATGTCTGCTTTAGTCTATATCAGTAACATTTTGGTTGTTAGAGCCTTCTGCTGTTTCACATATGTACTATTTTAGCTGTGCGGCCTACATAGCAATGATTTTCAAGGAAACTAAAGCACCAGTGCAAGATAGACACAGGAAATGGAGAGGTGTTATCTGTGTATTCATGTTCATCTGAGCAGGACTATAACAGTGCATTACTATGATGTGGTGCGCTGATGGCAGTAAAAAACTCCACCCAACCTCACTGGGAGCAGAGGGATTTCATGCTAACGCCTTCTCTCTCTGCTAAATCAGGCGAAGGGAAACGACGCATTGCACAATGGCTCTGTTGTATTATTAGCCCCTCAGAGGAAGCTGCAATTGTCGTATCTGACTCCATAAAAAAAAAAAAAAAAAAAAGAGCAAAGCAAGTCTGGGAAAATATCAGCTTCCTGCCCAGGACTTCAGGGTTTTAGCCTGAGTAAGTCTCTGCCTCTCTCACTGCTTCACAGACTTTCTGACCCTGTTTCTCTCTCTCTCCCCCTCTCTCTCTCACTCCACAGTTATTTGGCTGGCTTCTTGTTTACTCAGATCAAACTTGTCAGGGAAGGCCAAGTGAGTTTAAACAAACACAAGCACACACACTCATGAACACACGGACACACGCCGATCAAAATTAGTTGGCATCGAGGCCCCACAAAACGTTCCTGCTAAAACACCAACCCTACCAGTATCTGATTCTAATGCCGCACACCAGAGAATAACGTTGTAATATATGCTGACATAAATAAATCATTCAACTCCGTGTGTGTGCAAAAGGGAGTGCGGATGTGTAAGTATGTGTGTGTGCCAGAGATTCTCACAAGCCTTTTTTTTTTTTTTGTAAGTCAAAGTCAAATCTCAAGTTTTGAGTAAGAGTCCAAGTCAGGTCTCAAGTGCCTTACTGTTGTAATAAACATTCACTTATCTGCTGCATGCCATCGGCTCTGCTCAGAACACTGCAGAGCTCGGAGTGCATCTGAAAAATTCAAAGCATGTACCACTTTATTCTCTGAAACATTAGATGTCATTGCAGTGACCCTGTAACCCGCCTTTAGCTGACACAAAGCGTCTTGTGGTTTGATGTTTGCATGCAACAGTCATGGTAAAGCAGGCACTTTTATGCGAACAAGTCTAGCAAGCAAACACTTGCTCATTATTTAAGTGTATTTAGTCAGTCTATTCAGGTTACCATAGCTACAAAGCTAGTAGCAGACAAATGTTAGATAACTGGTGCTTATCTAAACATGTTTGGTAACCATTCATAGAAGCTTATGTTATTTGTCGTGCTACCAAGTGACTCACCTACCTGGGTGTAGTATCCTTTAATAAGATACAGTAGATGTTGCATTAAGCGATTCTGTGCATGGAGATTGTTAGATAGTCAAAGCATAAGAAGAATTTCACAGTCGCTGCAGTTGTGCCCATGATGGTTTTGCTGCAGCTCACATCCATCTTAGGCCAGGCACCGGATCCATACGATTAGGAATAACAGTCACAGTTCACAAGTCCCAAATCTTGAGTCACAGTTGAGTCTTACGTCTTTTGAGGACGAGACTCAAGTCAAGTTTTAAGTCATTGTGTGTACAACTTAAGTATATGTTGGAGACATGGGAGATGAGATGGAAAGAAAGCGAGGGAAGCTGAGAAAGAGTGTGAAACAAGGGACAGACGGTATTTCAAATTCATATTATGACTTGCTTGCTCTAATGGCCAGATTTGGTTTCCCAGGAGTTCTTCTCAGGCTCCAACCCTCAGTGGGAGCAACAAGGTCTCACAAATGAGAGAAAGAGACCGTGGCAGACAGAGAGAGACAGGGACAGACAGATAGAGAGACAGAGAGAGAGTTACAGAGCGAAAAAAAATACCACGACGTCTCCTTCCAACTTATCTGGTTAGTAGCTAGTCTGTTTCTCCCTGGAGCAACGCAAACTGTCTGTCTGACCTCAACTGAACTCAGCTCAACTGCAACAGTAGTCTCCCTGCTGATGATGTGGAGCTGAAAGAGATGGTTTGAAAAGAGCTGAACAGAGCAGAGAGAGAAGGGGGAGCAGAAGAAACAAGCTTGTTGCCAACAAAGAGGCAAAACCAAAGTCATTCCCTCCATTAAATTGCTCTAAAGAATTTTGGTGGAATTGATACCACACTAACTGCTTAACTGAGTCCATATTATATTTTTGAAAGAGTATTAAAACAATGTGAGGCTAACCAGTTCTCACTAAGTGCATGCTAATTTGTAAGCCAACATGATCACATCAAGAAAATGCGGACTTTTAACACTTGTAAAGCCTTTCGTTCAGTATGAAGTGAAGACGTGTAGCTTTTTAGTTTGGCTTAGCTTAGCATAAAGACTGAAAGCAATGCAAAACACTAGCTTGTATTTGTCTGGGAAGTAACAAAATCCACCTATCAGCACCTTCAAAGCGCATTTATTAACACTGTATGTCATTCTGTTCCTCCTGTTTCAAGTCTTCCTGCTAAGCCAAACTAAGCTTCACATGTAGCGTAAGCGTGAGTCTTATCATCAAGCTAATTTTAAGAAAGCAAATCAGTGCATTTCTCAAAGTTTTGCTGTTTCTTTAATCAAAAATGAACTGTTTTATATAGGTATATGGTGATGAATGCTTTTCCATGTGACTAATTGAATAGGCCACATGGAACCTATTTGATAATTTTTTGAAAAAAAGAGGAAAATTAGGTGCATTTAAGTTTCTGTTATCTACTTTTGATGTTTTTTTTTCCTGCAAGAGCAATGTTGAGCTTCGTAGTTGGAGAATAAAAAGAGGGAGGATGGAGTATTGGAAATACAGGGAGAGAGAGAGAGAGGGAGGGAGAACCAGGAGAAAAGACATTAAAGAGAGGGGAAAGGCAGAGAAGGAGAGAGAGGGTGGGTGTTTATAAGAGGAAGACATAGTAAAGGAAATGATGGAGTTGGCACTGGAGAGCAAAGGTAAGAGAAGGGGAATGATGAGTTTGGAGGAAGAGTTCAGCAAAGGCCTTGGATTCAATCAAAAGACTGTTTTTGATTATGTTTTTCATTTCACCTAAAATAATGTTTCAATAGTCACTTGCCTATGGGTAAGCACTAACCTTGGTCTCTGAATGATTTGTTTTGAGCAAAGTACTTCTCAGTGGCCTCAGATGAACTGTGCAGTCTCCAGCTGAAGCTTGAGCAGCCAATTACAGGATTAGCTAACCTGGTTTCACTCTGGCAGCCTATAAAGTATATTCAGACTTTTGGAGACGTGGTTTACAGCTGGACAGCTGATTGTTTAACATTGCTCAAGATATTTGACCCTTAAAGGTGACTGAACAGACACAGTTTTGGTTGCAGGAGTATTTATGAAGGCAACCTCAATACTTATGAACTGAATGATCATTGTTATGTTTGCAGTGGAAGTCAAGTAATAAATACTGATTGATTAAGTTAGACAGGACTGATGGGCCATGTCAAGTGAAGCCAAAACCAAAGGTACTTTTTTAATCATGATACTTTTATGGGTTGTAGTACCATATAAACACAGAATTTCTTAACCATCACTGCAGTTTGGAGCATCTTTAGTAGGCTGTAGTGTAAATACAGTTTGATGTACAAAATAAAATATTTGTCATTCATATTTTCTAAGAAATAGCTAAAATTATAAATAAAGTTCATGAAAAATTCTTTATTTCTGGAGTAAAAGATTGATTGAAAGGATCATTAACAATGTCATCATTATTTTGTTGAAATGATTTCTTCAAAAAACCTAAAGTGGATATTCAAAGTCAAAATCTTAAAAATAATGCCATGAGATTATGACAAAGAAAAGCCAGAAAAGGCATTGGGAGCAACCATCATAAATGTTGGCCTAGGATACACCACTACAACAAATTAAATCAGATATTTCAGCTTGGTCCACAAAAAATCTCCAAAGGCATGAAATATTGAACAGGATCGATACTGAGAGTGTGAGTAGTACAGGAAAATCAAAAAAACAGTGAGTTCTACAAACTGTGTGAGGTCTCTGTGGTGCATCAGGAACAATGTTTACAAGAAGCAAGCAAGAAGCACACGCATAAACAAACAGCATACACATATAGTTCTGTATGGTCACACTTCATTACCAGCACATACGGACTGCTGCACATGGTCACATCAAATGCAAAGAGTGAACAAGCATTTGTGTGAAATTCCTTAGGGACAAACTTATTTTTCAGACACAAACCAAAAAAACTAACAGTAGCTAAGTGTGCACCCTTCCTGCGGACATGAACGCTTTGAACATGCACGTAGCATTCTCTTCCAAACACAAACAAACACAAATTTTGACAAATTACACCAACTTGCAAATCCACATGAAGCCTCTAACAAATATGCAACAAAACCTGAATGTATCATACTCCTCACACACTCAAAAATAAATGTGCAGAGCTTCTCACATGAACACACGTGCGATGCGGCTGTCTGCCTCCCACGTGCAGTGTTTGTGACGCATAGGAAAAGTCATTAGACCCGTACTTCCTCTCCAAACAGCAGAGAAAAGAAAAAAGACAGTTTTACATGAAATACACAGGAAATGTGTGGATGGCTGCCTGTATATCTGTGTGTGTGTGTGTGTGTGTGTGTGTGTGTGTGTGTGTGTAAGACTGTTTATGCATCTGTACGATCACATGCACATGCACATGTGTGTCAAACGGTCTGAAGCTGTGCCCCGGGGGCTGGTG
>JAQNCA010000030.1:20091859-20104741 GCA_029783725.1 Acanthurus tractus
AGAAAAAAGACAGTTTTACATGAAATACACAGGAAATGTGTGGATGGCTGCCTGTATATCTGTGTGTGTGTGTGTGTAAGAGTGTTTATGCATCTGTACGATCACATGCACATGCACATGTGTGTCAAACGGTCTGAAGCTGTGCCCCGGGGGCTGGTGACTGATGCCTTGTAATAATTTGAGTTTGATTGCTTTCATCAAGTGGACTTTAGCTGCAATTATAGCCAATTAAAAACAACTTTTACAGCTGAGGCTTGACTTGGTCAACAAACAAAAATGATCTTCTTGTTCAGGATTAGTCCACCCCTCTTTTTCTCAAAATTTAAAATGGCAGAACCATGATTAATTGAAGAGTATCTGATATATTTATGTGTTTCCAGTACTTTTTGGAAATAGTCAAAATATGCTGCAAAAGTAAATGGAGACTGTAAGTTATTCCCAATCGTTGAAAAACTAACTGGACAGGTAAAGTACCGTAACAGCCTCACTGACTCACCTTGAACTTAATAGAATTGATCTTTCTTATGGAAAACAAAAACAAAAATACAACGACAGTAAGTTACTCTTATCACTTCACTTTTGTTCTGAATCGGGTTTGGTGTGTTTTTGTAATAATAGACATGTACCCATACCAGGCTTCAACGGATTTCAGAGTTTCACAAGTTTCATTTCTCTCTGCGCAAAGGTATAAACAGTTAGAGCTTCTGCTTTTTTAATGGAACTGATGGTTGTAATTGTGTAACTTATCACTTGACAGTGATATGCGTGTGTTGTCTCTTCCTACACACGAGCTATGATTTTGCATATCATCCAGACCAGCACTTCCTTGTGTTTAGCTGTGTGTGGGTGCAAGCTTATCTGCATCCTCTGAACAACAGTCAAAAATGCAGTTTTGTGTGTGTGTGTGTGTGTGTATGAATACACACACACACGTGTATATATATTGATATATATGTGAAAGTGAGTCACAGAGACAAGAAGGACAAAAACAAAGAACACGAAAGGGAAATTAGCTCAAAGAAAACCAAATGACAGGAAGAGAACAAAAGCTAGGGGGAGGCAGAGGGTGAATCCTGGGGTTTGGACATCTGCTGAAGCATCAGGAAACTCAGTCACTTCATGACTGAAGGTGGAAGTCTTACATGTTTGCACTAAATCATGCCAGAACACAGCACATACACACACACATGCAATGCTGTGAAGAAAACACAGACAGGTGAAGGACAACTTTTCTGACTTCCATGGGGAAAAGTACACCCCCTCACACACACACACACACACACACACACACACATACACACATGGATTAATTTGGACACTGTGTCTCATCTCTGCCTGCCTTTGCCATGAACATCTGTCACCTCAGCAGGATCCAAACTGCTAATAAACATGCAAACACATGCTGGCAGGCGCACTCACACACACACACACACACACACAGACACACACACAGACACACTCACATAATCTCTATTTCTCTCCCTCGCTCCATCACACACACCTCCTTCAGTCAAAATGGATGGCTAAATTTGGACCAGCCTCCATATGTTACTGGTACAGTATTTTATCACTGTCTGTCCCCATACACACCTGTGCTCAGACCCAGCAGAGCAACGCTACGACAGCCTCGTCTTTATTTACCTGACTTCTTCTCTTTTTTTATCACCTTGGGGAGAGACAACTATCAGTGTTCATAAATTCATACTGATCTTTACGCAATAACAAACTGCATCATGTTGTAACAGCTAAGACACCTGTTTCCCTTAAGAATCCCTCGGGTGTAACTTTCTTCACTGCTAACAGCAAACAGTCTCGTAGGTGGTGTTTGTTGGCATGTGCAAAGAGAAAAAAGGTCTACACCTGCAAAGTTCACCTCTGAATACTTCACACAGAAATGGAAATCCCCCCCCACGCAGCAGACACTACAACAAGCACTGGTTAATAACTGTAATCTCAAACTTTTGAGCTTGAGGGTGAGCATTCGGCGACGCAGTGTTCAAAGGAGCAGTGTTAACCTATAATCTTTAAAAATGATTTAGAGGATGTCTGTGTTCAAAGAAGAGAGCAATAAAATAGCTTGTTCTGTATTTTGGATTTATTTGACTAAGACAAATTCGGTAAATATTTGTCAAAACATTCATGACAACCATGTGTTTCACATCCCCATGAAGTGGTATTTAAAAACATGTTGAATCCCGAAACTGCTTGAAGAGGATACAGTGGTTAATCATAATGAGGTTAAAGTTCATGGCAAAGTGCAAACATATGAAGCAGATCGACAAAACATCACCACGTGCCAGCTGTGGTACGATTTTCAACATCGTCTTAACTTTCAAATATGACAGCAATCAATGAGGCTGAGGATGATTATTAATCAAATATTTAGTTGTTTTGTTTTTTTTTTTTTTAATCAGTCACTTTGAGCTGCTCTCATAAAGTGGTGAATGTTTCATTCTCTTCACTCTCACAGCCAGTCTTGTTTTGTGGGTTTATGAAATTAGTAGGTCAACATTTCCTGTTTCCAACTGTAAACAGGCTACACAGAAAAGGTTGCAGCTGAAATGTCACAGCTCGTGGTGGAAAAACTGTGCGCAGTTGTCTGCATAATGAAGGGAAAAGTGGCAGGGGTTACTTCTGCTGCAACTTCTGTCAGTTTGAAGAGTTTTACATCCTCCACTCCAGTTTATGCAGCAGCTCTCAGCACTGCAGTTTATTTATACATTTACTTTTCTCCTTATTTCTCATGTTGGGGTCTGATGGAAAAAAAAAGAAAAGTAAAAAATGTGCACACATTTAATTAAACCTGTGTTGTTCATTATCAGGCACATTTTCTGGAACACTGCTAAATTACTCGCAAATTCATATTTTCTGTGTGTTTTTAAGCATTCAGTATTGCCTCTAATTACACCATAAATACAGGAAACAGTGCAGCTGTAATTTAAAAGGTTATTAGTGTATATTGCTGGTAAAAAATACATTCGTTTAGCGCCTTACCTAGGCAGTCCAATTCTCCTGTACATTCCTGTTGTAGAGGTCTGGAGCCGGTGAGGATTCCTTCAGTGTTAATTAAACCGTCTGTCTTGGAGAGAATTAAGGTCGTGATCTCCCAGACCTCACCACTCCCACACTCCCTGAGAAGAAAAGAGAGAAGAAAAGAGACTTAATGAAGGAATAAAAGGATGAAATGACTTAATGAACCGCCTAACGAGGCCTGCGGCCGTTTAATAAGGGCTTATTAAAGCTTAATTAGAGCAATAATCCAGCTTGTTTGGAGTCATTCAGTGTTGACTTATGTTTGATTGTGTTTTTATGGCAACTGGATAAACACGGAAGCACTGTCATTTCACAGGAAGGAAGACAAGTTCAACAGCCTGTGTGTGTTTGTATTTTGTGTGTGTGTGTGTCGCAAAGAGGGATTTTAGAAATGATTAGGTGAGAGCCTCAGGTGACCTTCTAATCATGCGAGGCCCTGCAGTCATCATCTGGTCACTTGTTGAATGCCTGATTTACACCCACCTTTGGATTGAAACTCATTCCCCCCTGAACATTAAAATAAAGAAAACCCCAAAGCAGACCTCCATAAAACTATGTACAACCAAAATGTTGCTCTTCATGTATCAAGAGAGTCACTTTTGTGAAAACTCACATATGTGTCATATGCTATAGCTTTGTCATACATTATACCGTCATATTAATGTGTAGGTATGATGTTAACACTGGTACAGACACTAAAACCCCTCGTTAAAGGGTTCACGGCTGAGACACGTCCCCTTTATCCATATGCCACGTATTAACCTACACCTTCCCATCACATCCCATTACAATAACACTAACACTACCCTGTGACTATAAGATCCTCTGTGAGATCATGTTTTTGGATCTAAAGATGCTTAATGGACCCTGGCATAGAATCGCGTGGTTTTTAAAGCCCTAATGATTCAGATACCAGACTCCTTTTCTCATCGATCCGAACACAATACACAATGTTCTCTGTGTTAGACATCAGCATGACTCACGTGAGTCAGAGCCCAAACTCCATTGTGCCTAAGGACGCAAAAAAAGAGTGTAAGGTATACAGAGCACTTGAGGCTTCATATTCTTATGCAGACAGTGATGCCATCAGCCCTTAGAGGACTGAGTCAAGCTAACAGCATGTTGTCTCCTACCTGCATGTGAATGCCAAGCTGCTCTCATTACTACAGCTCTCTGCTCTGTCTCTCTGAGTGATTCATTTTATATCCGTGATTCAGATTGTTAATGCCCACAGGCCCTTGTATGTGGTTGGCAATATTCAGTGATCTCCACAATGAAAAGAGTTACTCATTCTTCCTCCCGATGTTGTGAGAACCAACCAGATAACCCTGCGGAACAATGCAAAGTCCTGAGGCCCACAATATGATTCCGAAAAGTTGGTTCAAATTAATTAGATAATAAATGTGTCCACCCTGTACCCTGTGCCTGACAGGGAGGCAGCTGACTGGAGATCCAAATGACTGTCTTCAGTTTTATAACAAGTAATCTACAAGTAATGGATGGTTTACAGTGCAGACCAGGACAAAGTCACCACAATGATGAAAGCATCGTCATATGACCTGTGACCTGTTTAAAGTTTTCATCATCTTTACATCTTTGTACATCAGAACAGAAGCTGCAGACCCTCTCAGCCACTTTGCTTTTTTAGCAGTGAGCATCTAGTGGTCATTAGAGGAACTACAAATAAGAGGAGAGTAAAATGAGCAACTTGTCTCATATAGGGTGTGTTTGTAGGAAGATGAATGACTCAAACACACATACATGAAAAAAAGTGAACACACACAGACATGGACACTTACATTGTATAGTTGATATTGTAAACATAACTCATATGGTTAGCATGTTGCGTGTTTTCTCATTAAAATTACATGTAAAAAATATAATAAGTGACAGATGCAGAGTCATTGTGGTAGCAATATGCATGTGTACACACACACACACACCACACTGACACATTAACTAATGCATATTGCAAGGGCTAGATTTAAGCAAGATGACATCACATAGCTGGCAGCTCTCTGTGAAAACACACCACTTTGCTATAATTGTGTATGTGCATGCATGCATGAGTGTGTCTCTGTCATTTTGCATTTGGCATTTTTTCTGCGGCACATCATTTACCGCAAATACTGACACACACACACACACACACGCTTACAAACACACATACAAGCTCTCTCTCTCTCTCTCTCTCTCTCTCTGTGCTTAGGGAAACTGCTGAAAGCTAACAAACACACACCTTTCTAGCACTGTGGTCATTATTTCTCACCATGTTGTCACTTTTAGGGTGCTAATCCACCAGAGGAGAACTACACACGACTATTTAATTCAGTTGCTGTAGCCAGTGAAATGAAATCGATTATGCTTGTGGCACTTTTGGTTTTTAGTTTAACACAGCTGAATGATTCCCTTAAGCACTTATTACCAATGAATCCCGGCTCCCAAGTTTTGCTAATTTACTTCCTAGAATCAAAACCATTTGTAGGATAGAGGAGACTTGAGCTCTAGATCCAAACATGATAGGTTTGAGGTTTAAAACCTTGTGCACTCCAATGTAGTCATGTTTTTCATCACCTTCAGCCTCATTTCCCCATTTTTATATCAGTTTAAAGTTTTACATGGTGCTCCCAGTGTCTGCAATTTATGTCATTTTAGCCAGAGGCCAGACTGAAGTCACACTCCAGAGGGTTATTAACTGATTTTAGATATTACAGTGTAGATAGGCTTGGAGCATTGCACAGAGATGTGTGACAGCATTTCATGAGGAAGGTTTGAACCCTTACGGTCACAGTTCATGGACCGTGTTTCTGGCAAGTCTGTTGCTCTGCTGAAACACTTCAATCCCCTCCATCTATTTCCAGAACGCCAAACAGCTGACGATTTCTGCAGCAGGGCCAACAATTTCCATTGTTGTCGAATATTTCCCCCTCTTCCAGACATATGTCAATTTAATGTCAGAGGATCACGGATGCCAGTTATTGTTCTGCAGCATGAGAATGATGTCAACTTTCCTACAGGGCTTTTTTCTAGGAGACGTACACAGCAATGCAGCTGACAATTCCTCCAAAGATGCCAACACATCACATCATTTACAAAACTACTTCCCCGCTCTTTAGCTCCGTCAGTCGAACCCTGGAGAGTTATACAGGGGGAAAAAAGAATGATGTCATCTTTCAAGAAGGGCTTTAAATCTCAGCATTAATACAGCAGTGTGCTGATGATGATGATGGTGCTGGTCAGTGCAGTGGTCATGGTGGTGATGACAATGATGATGTAATCTTCCCCAAAGCCTTTTCCCTTTCAGTTTAACAGCAGGAGCAGTTCACCACTTCTCTCTTTGGTAAGGCACTGCAGAGGAAACCAGCACTAATATCGTTTTTGCTGATTTATCGCTTTTTATCAAAAAAAAAAAAGCCTTTGATGAGAGGTGAAGACACCGCTAATATCCTCGTTAATGCCTGTATTAATATTTAGACTGTTAATGTACATGAAAGCAGATGGGAAATTAAGTTACTTTGAGTCAAAAAATGACACATTAGTCTTTCAACGTTAGCCAGAAAATCACATTACCACATACCTGATAGAATTAAACACACTCAGATTCTAGTAAAATGGTCAGATGAATCCTTTAAAAAATGAGTAAGTTGTAACACAGTTTGGTTCACACGGTCTATTGAATTTAGTACAATATTGATTTTTTTTTTCTTTATGGTTTCATAGTTTTTGCTCTTAGAAATGTGTAAATTATTGGCTAATACTGCGGTAATAATGAGGACCTTCTGCAACAGTGCATCATTAGGTAACATTTAAGAATATTGATAAATGGGCTTGTTATGAAATAGTGGTACAACAGTTGGATAAACACTGTTTGTTTGCAAGAGGTTGCATTCTGTTTTATTTACCTTTTACACAGTTGCCCCAACCATTCGAAATTGAGGTTGCACATTCAGGTTATTGCATTGTCTTGCAATTTTTACATCATCATTTGAAACATGCCCCTTGTGACAGGGTGTCTCTTTTCTGCCATGATTTATGATGTAGTATCAGTTTATTTCATATTATGTCATCTGTTCACCAAAATAAAGTCCTATTTTTGTTGTTTTTAGAGGAAAGAGTTTCTCATAAAAGTTGACCAAGGACATACAGCTCCAGCTCTGTAAGTCTTAAGAGAACTGCAGACACCTCGTCTACAGAATTTATTAGACCAATCAAGTGTCTTACTTGTTGTTATCTGAACAGAGCAGACGTCTTTCTAAGGAGTTTTAATTGTTGGCTGCAGTGCTGAGAAGGCAGTCCATCCTCTATCGCTCCACTCAGCACTGATGAGACACTGTGCTCACTGTTTGTACGCCGGTCAAAAGCAATTAATTGAACATGCTCAAGTTTCAGTTGTGAGTGCATAGCTGTATATGATCATAAACCCCTACAGACAAACTACAGCCATCATTGTTTCCATTGCTTTGATATTTTCTTCAAATGTTCAGCTTATTTCAAAGGGTCCTGTGCTATTTTTCCTGTTCCAACCCAGTGTGTTAGATCCAAACTATAAATTATGAAACTCTACTCAGCTTCATGCTCATTAAGGTTAAACTGATAACACATGCAGAGAAGCTCTGACTGTTAAAACATTTCATCTTTAAACAGCTGACTATGCTGACTTTTAAATGGCTTGCACATTGAAAAATCCATTTATAGCTAAAAAAAATCAATTTCTTCAGCCACATTGTAGTACAACACATCAATACAGGCCACAATGTCAACTCTACTTGCATGTTTTTGAAGGAGGTGCACTGTTGCTAGCATGAGAGCCTCAAAGCTCCTACTGGAATTCAAATCCAGCACACAGTCTGATTCAGAGATTGGAGTTATCACCCCTGCTTTAATCTTTCACAGGTCAAACTGCCAAATGTAGTGCATTTTTACACCTTTCCAAATGGTGCACAGAAAAGCCATAAAAGAGACTTGCACTTTAACACTTAGTGGGCATCTTTATCTCTGTTTGTTTCCATTGGTCTCAGTTGTTTTCAACAATCTCTCCCATTTCCTACGTTTTCCCAGCTACACCCTTGTGTGTTAAACTATATCTAGTTTTACACAGAGCATGATGTCATTCTGCCTGCGGGGCTTTCCCACATTCATGGCTCAGCTGATAACACATGTGGTGGAGGACTGTTAAAACACATGGGTGGGTAGCAGTTTTTAAACTCCTAACCCGTAGCAACCGATCCCTGAGAAACAGAGTGAGGAGGGGGTTTGGCAAAGAAAATGGGTCCCTTTTTCCCCCACCAGCAACCAGCAGCTTTAAAGCCCATCTAGGCTGTGATTACCTTGGCTGAATACAGTAACCCAGCCCATGTTGTTGCAGGCAGACTACAGCTGTGCCTCACTCCATAAAAATCTCCAAAAATCATTTCAAACTCATTCCTGTTACCTTGCTGATTATACAGAACTAAAAGCTCCACTTGAACAAATCTGCAGAAGTGCGAGTACTTTAAAAAAAAAAAAAAAAAGCAGTCAAATACAGTCAGGCTGTTGAATTCCACATACTTTGACTCTTGAGAGTTGTTTGACATTGATGTAGGTTGTGATTGCACACCCGCTCCACAATGCTGCACAAACCAAACACTAATCAACCAACAACCCAGGGAAAAATCTGGTGCTTTTACACAGTTAATCTCTGCTGTGAGTCAGGGTAACTAAAGCAGACTCCACATTCATGCAGGGATGATTGTGGAATAACATCTGACTCACCAAACTGGTCTTTTGGTGGTTTTTGCAGCACACCAGAGGCCTATTCTTATTCTGTGTCAAACACAGTGGAACTAAACAAAGTCTGGTGCAGAGTTAACAAAGAATATAGTTTCATGCCAATGTATAAAGTGATTATATAAACTAATAAAGAGTTTAGCTGTTTGTTGGGGGAGGGAAGGACTCTCTGAAATGAACTCAAATCCCTCTGGGACACTCACAGGATAAGCTCAGCTGATACAGACCCTTGAGAGGAAGTCAGACTTGTTTATAAAGGAAATGACATCATCGGGCTTGGATCAGACAATGACCTCATGCTGACAAGATAATGGCTGAGATGGAGAGGGAAGGAGTGAGAGAGAGCAAGAGCTGTTTAGTTTAGTTGCAGGAGTCACATGTGCAGATGAAAGGTGAACGAGTGCACCATGGTTATTTTAAACCTCAAAGTCAAGTGCTTAATAGATTTGGTAAATGGCTGCTAAGCAATACTGGCTGATTTTAATAATGTCAGATTAATGGTCCGTCTCTTAATTTGCTGGTTTTAAAAATATGTCAAAATGTAGGCCAAATCTCCTCACACAGAAGGAATGTGAGGTTGAAATGGCTGCACGGGACAGAAAATGAGCTGTTTTCTCAACAAACATTCTTCATCTCGAGCATCACTGCGACAGGTGGTAAAGATTTATTAGCACAGTGGGACACGGTACAAGCACTGTGTGTCAAAACCTCAGTTCTCTGATTAAACTTGTGAATTGAATGGAGATAATGAGCATGAGCAACGGGAAGACGAAAAAAAATTATGCTATTCAACTTTGTAAGCTAGAATAAGATCTGGTGAGGGATTTCAAGGCATCTTTATGCAGAACATTTAATTTTCTTGGACAACCTCAATTCCTGAGGGATTTGGATAAACAAGATTTTCCAGTAAGTAAAACTTATTAAAAGATAAGCAACCTATTTCTGTTTCTGTATTGTACAAGTCTTTTTTTCTCTTTTAATGCTGCTGTTCCAAGCCTATTGACTTACACAAGGGACCATTAGAACTTTCCAAAACAACATTCTGTTGCTCTGCACTTTCTATAAACTACTCTGTGACGACCTCTAATTGTCCTGGGGATTGGGACAGCATGATTGAAAATAAAAATCCTTCACGCCAAAAAAATTACTGGAGGGGGTTTGGAGGAGCTGTTGGACCTCCCAAGAGCAGAGCTGGACTAAAGCCCGAAAACAAAGCTAGCTGCTGGGTTGAGGATCTTAGAATATGCCCTGGATTATGGAGCCAGAGAGCCAGTACATGCCCGGGGACAGTGGTGAAAAACTAATACTGATTTTGGCTAAAAAGGAATGCTGGACTGTGTTAGAGATAGTTTGTTCAGTGTTGTTAGGATAATGAGAGTATTCAGAGGATAAAAAATGGATTTTAAAAGGGGGGCAGTTTGCTTTTTGTCAACAGTTTGTTTGTAGTGCAGACAGCTGTTTTCCCTGTATTTATCCATGAGTGGTAGGCTAACATAATTAGAAATGATCACCAGTGCTATAAGAAAAAAAACATGTAATAAAGTTCATATTCTACTAGAAAATTCCAATGTGTGGCACAGTCACTGGCATAGTGATCAAAAGTTCAAATAAAGCATGGACTGTTCGAAAAACTATACGTTACTGCAGAAGATTTACGGGGAATAAATGCAGGCATGTGGATCAAGCACAAAGAGGGCTTCATTTTAAAAATACACTTTAAGTGAAATAGGAGGATTTAAATTCAAATAATCACCAAAATTTTAGATGAACTCCCGTCAAAAGAGCCAAAGAACTCAACATAAGTACACTGTACAGTCACCACAACTGAACAGACTGCCAAGGATCCGACAACTCCTTCATTAATTATACTCTAACGACTGTACATTCAGACTGCATCACAGTCATGACGAATCAGGTAGGAGAACAAGCCACACCACCGAACCGGACTGTTGGCACAAAGTAAAACACAGAAAAATATAGGTTCACTTATAGCAAAAGCATACAAGTGCCCATTCATCTGAGTGCGGCAGGTTTACAAGCTCAGGTTGAAAGTTGCATCCTATGTGTGTAAAAACCCTTGCTCATGAAATTATGCTGTTGTTGTTTTTATGATAAATAATAGCTTGTATTCCGTGTAAGTACAAAACAACACTCAACGTACTGGCAAAGTGTTCACGTACACTGCATTGACTAAACTATTATCAATCTTCTTCATGACTATGTTTAGGCTTTTGCAGATTTTGTTAGAAGTTGTCATGGAAAATTTTGGTTTTGTATTTGTTTGGTTTATTAGGATTTAGGCAAAATTACAAATATTGACTTAACCAAAGAGCACTTGTTGCCTAAACCAAACAACATGTGAGACTCAGGAAGCAAACCTCTGTCGCTGGTGTCAACGTCCCATGCTTTGCATGACTACTGTCCACCCCAACCACCAAAACCATCAGCCTGCAAGGATTATCAGTGTCAGAAAAAAAACATGTTGTTTCTCTTAATGTGCTCACTAAAACAAATTTATGTAATGTTTTTCTGAGGAATAAGAGTCTGTTTGACATGATCATATTTGTAGTGATTTAACAAACTCAGCAATAGCAGAGACACATGCACATTTACAAACAGCCTCTTGAACAGCTGCTGGTCACAGATCTGGTTCAAAAATGTCCAGCGTATTTTGAACATTAAACACAGGCTTTATAATTAAAGAAGTAAAGGTTTCATCAAATATTAAATAAAAAGAATAATGATGTATTATTTTTACAGGAGATTGTGTAAAAAACAAGTAAATAAGTTTGAGTTAGGGTTGTATATTTTTATTACATTACCGGCCACTCAGCTAATGCAAGCACAAGCAAGTGACAAGAACGTTAAAGCGAAGAAAGGTAGTGGATTCAGCACTTAGTCCAGGAACAGAACTTAATCTTATAAAAACTCCTGAAATGCACCACACATCACGGACATATGCTTTCAGTATGAGGATGTCTTAATGTGTTTTTTTTTTCTTAAAATTAAATACTTCAGCTGACAGATTTTAGACAAAAATGTATTGCTAATGAAAATACACTCAGAGGCCTGTCAGGGATTATCTTTCCAGGTCCTGTGACAAAGAAGTAGAGACAGTTAATTTACACAAACAGAATGGTCCCATCTGGCCTTATTAACATACTACATTGCTAACACTAACTTTTAACAGTGTGATCATCTCGCGCATTCATTTTCACTGAATTCTTAATGCAAAATTAGCATATTAGAACAACATATTGTCTCTCACTAGCCCAGGGGCCCCGATTCAAGGTGGTGTCAGATTCCATTTTTGTCTTCAGCTGCAGTCATCAACAGTGAACGGTGCTGTTCATTTAAATCATGTAAAAGCATGTTCCTCGGACAAGAACATAATTTGATTATAACAGACTTGTCGAAGTCAGTCAAATCACTGATGCATTGCGGACGTGTTTTCTGTTCGGAGTACGATCACAATAAACCCAACAGCTGTCATTAATCTGCACATCCAGGTGAGCTAATTCAATTCCCTCTGTGCTTGCTTAAGTGTGTCAAGTAGTATCAAAATGCATTTTTGAGCATCTCAAAATTTCTCAATTTAGCTCTCCCAACCATTTTTTAAACCAGCGGAACCATTTGATTTGATTCTCTTTCAAAAAGCATAAAACTTTCCTGGAAAAGTATGATGGGAGATTTGAAATCTAATCATTGAAATGCATGCAGCACAGACTGCAGTCTCACGGATCCGCCCCCTACACACACACACACACACATCCACCCCTCCGCACGCACGCACACACACAGACACACACAGAAACACTGTCCTCTGCAGAATCTGTCGCACTAATAAGTCACAGCGTCTCTTCATGCAAGGAAGAGGAAACATAAAATAAAAATGCAAACGCCGGCAACAGCCTTTTAATGTTGCTATAAATCAAGAAGGACCATCAAAGGTAGCTGGTAGCTGTAGAGGAATAACACCCTCTGTTATCACTATCACACACATACACAGAGATAGATAGATAGATAGATAGATAGATAGATAGATAGATAGATAGATAGATAGATAGATAGATAGATAGATAG
>JAQNCA010000030.1:20124803-20151373 GCA_029783725.1 Acanthurus tractus
GATGAGATGAGATGAGATGAGATGAGATGGTCGACAGTATTAATTATATAGCAAGAAGTTCTGGAGAAAAATAGTTGACCGCCTTTCTTTACCCACTTGACTCAAAGTTTTGGTATTTGTAACCTTGGTATGAGACTCAACAGTCAGTTGGCTTTGCCAGGTTATTTTAATTCAGGTTTGGTTGATTCTTTTGGATGTCATTAAGAGCTTTAGGAAGAGCAAGAAGAACAAGATTTCTTTCAGTTTTAACAGATTATTTGTTTAGCAGCAAGCCTGTCTGTCAAAGGTTAAGAAACACACCTATGAGCATCTCTGCAACTCACTAATCCCTTATATTTACTATGTACACTAACAAAAATGTGAACAAAGGATCCTCTGCTTTACTAGGAATATGTGGTACAACATTTGGGTGTCAACAAAACTCCAGTATGTCCCTGTCCCCAGCTGCTTTTTACAAGAACAGTTTTATCTAGAGCATACCAAATGCTATTAGTTTGTCTCTAGTCTGTTTTTTGAGCCACATTTCCAAGCACTCTCACTCTAAAAAGGTCAACGTGGACTCAGCATGCAACATCTCAATGAGTCAATCGATTCAAACCACCTAACCTGGTCACTCAGGTCAGATATTTACATTTACATTCATTACAATAACCCTTAAGGTCAAACTGAATTCAATTACATAATTTATCAATACATAGCAATTAAAATCATGGTCAAGCTGATTTTGTGCAAATAAAGGTGTGGTTCCTTCTTAACATTACAACTGCATTTCACATACAACTTTATGAAACAAATCACTGGCTAAAAATGTTATTTTGTTTCTACATTTCAACTCAAAGGGCAGAGTCAATGTACTGAAATCTAGCAGTTACTGTGCAGCAAAGAGCAAGGATACAAACAATTGATTGAATGTACTTTCAATTGCATATCATCCTTTGGAACACTTCCCCCTGCAGCCCAGGACACACAAGCAACCCACAACATCAAACCATCAGCCCTGGTTAATTATTAAGAGCAAATTCAATTTTCTCTCACCAGTTCACTGACAAGCCCATATACCTTCTATAGCTAGCCACATATAGGCTACAGAAGCATTTCCCTGTGACAAACAATTATACAAACACACACATACACACCCACACATGCACACTTACATTGATTGACCTTTCCCGCTGAGTGTTATTAATACATGCAGGTCGTATTAGGAAAGGTTAACGAGCAGTAAGGCCAGCACCGCTCACATGGAATACAAACAAGAGAAGTAGAAGCCTAACCCTACACAGCCGAGAGAGAGAGTGTCATCTGACTTTTACTTCCTTTGAAAGATACTTACATTCATGTGATTGCAATCAATGCACAGTGCATGCACTAAAAATAATGATCTTGATGACATTTGGAAGATTTAGAGAAGATATCATCAGTGTTAGTGTGAGAAGAGTGTGGGCGGTTGTGTCATGTGGAACAGAGTGTTCATCCTGTTTCAATATTATTACACACAAGGTGTTTTGTTGCAGATGTACATACACTGCTAGTCATGCAGATATCCAGTGCAGCTCCTTATACTAAGAGCACCTTCCTGCACCTATGGTTCAAAGCTTCAAACAGGCAGAGGTCCAGTCATTAACCCTCAGACTTTTCAACCACATCTTATGATCTTCCTTAAGCTAACAGAGCTCACTCGGATGCCATCATGTGACCTATGCAGAAAACATTGAACACTGGATTTAGCGAATGTATATCATCTCTGTGATCTTCCTTTGACTATCCACTAGAAGCTAAGAAAGCCAGTGGATGGACTTTTGAGCTTTAGTTAATATAGGTGGTACATGTTTTATGCTCATATAAACATTTACATTTTTTAAAGCAAGTGCCCTCTTATGGCCATAGCAGTAATGACTGTTTGCTCTCAAAAGCAAAGACTGAAGTGGTTAGAAGGTAAGAAGGTAATTTAACACCAGACTACAAAAAGAATGTGTGAATGTTTTAAGCCTGTCAAACAATGACCTCAGCTAGTATCACTGATGGCTGTGGTTGGGTGTGGTCAAATATGTGCTCTGATGTCATGAGGGCCCTGACTTAAACAACTAGACGTCAGCAAACCAGTTTAATCAGGGGGTGTCGGGTTACTTTTTTAAACACACAGCAAGCCTTACTTTTTTTCCTCAGCTTATTTTGTACCATTTTTTGCAGCCCAAACTACGAACTGAACCAGAGAGCTTGCTGATAAAAAAATAAATAGTTTTTTTCAAGGTTCTTATCTAGATATGAGGACATATAAGTCTACAGTAAAGTCAAAGTTATTTTAGTCATTTTAGACTCCCCCAAACTCTTAGATAAAACTCAAGTAATCTTCAAATCTCAAAAAGTGGCTTTAATGTCAAAAGTTGACCAATACAAAACTTGCATGCAGGTAACAGCTGCACCGTCATTTAGGAAAGGAGTACAGCAAAAGGAAAAATCATGTGTTGTTGCACAGAAAATACTCAATATACATCCCAAATGATCTGAAGCTGCTTTCTTTCTTTCTTGTATGTCCAGAAAAATGTCCAGTCACAGTCACAGTACATACGTCCCAAATGACCTGAAATATTTCTCCTCTTCCTTTCAACACCATGGAGCTCCCTTGCATGGCTCAAAGCTTTTAATAGTCTTGGAACTACTTAAAAGCATGTGGAGTCACAAAAATAAATGTAAGTCACAAATGACTTGGAACACCCCCCAACCCCTCTCTCTCTCTCTCTCTCTGACTCTCTTTCTGTCTCTCTCTCTCTCTAACTGGGTCAGTGTGATGATAGTGTCAGTGTCTGGACTCAGCAGCAGCATATTTGCATCAGTCATCCCAACTAGACCGTGAAGAGAAGGATTTCCCTGCTCAGCTGTGCCAGTGAGTCAGTGAAATATACCCTCATAAAACCCTGCTGGACTGCAAAGAGGCCTGGGGAAAACTTGGATCCATTTAATGGGCTGAACTTCAGGCTTTTTGCTTTTGGCATTGCAGATACATTGTAAGTGGAAAGTAACATCCCAGAAGACCTATACCTCGCATAATGATGCTTATAAGACATGGAGGCATCATTCTAATGGTATTTTATTGATGCGTTTTCTGAAGTATGGATGTAGATATTAAGATGAAAGCTCATAGTGGTCATAATGCAAAATATGCACTGATTAAAAAAAATCTGACAACTCTAAACGCGTGCAGCCGTATCTATTAACAGCACCCCTGTTTCTTTATTTACACTTAATTAAAGAATACACTCATGTCTAGCATTTGTAATTTCTCTTTTCATTTTACATTTGTTTAAAAGTTGCAAGAGCAAGGTTGCCTTCCCCGAATGCATTTTTTAACAGCAAGAAAAAGAGGAGCAGCAGCACAAACATTCAGGCATGTGAGCTGCATCAACACTTGTGATGGTTTGCACTTAATTCTGCTGAGACACCAAGTCATCCCTCTGATGTGCTCTGAGGTTGGAGGGAAACTCAGTGGTGCAGCCAAAGCTATGCAACCAAATTCAACCTCTAATTAGGTCTGCTCATCCAAATTTAGAAGGCTGTGGTGAAAAAATTTCCATGATATAAGCAGCCTCGGGACATCCTTGAACATTTGGCTGTGATGGCAACTTTGGGCATTAATTAATTTAACAGGCAGGGTTTTTTTTCCCCAGCCATATCAAAATAGCTTCAGATAGTATTACAAAACTGTGATGAGGCTGAAAGGTGGTTAATTAAAACACGGCGAGACCTGAGTGTAACTCATGAGCCGCATATTCAGTGACAGGCAGACATCTTGGCCCCACGTCTCACCTTTCTGACAGTGAGGTCATGCAACATCTTGCCTCTAACACATTTGTGTTTGTACATGTGGTTTGCTTTACGGACAGTTTTGACAAGACCTAGTTTGACTAAACTCAAACATTGTCTCTTTTCATTTATGATAATCCTTGTTGTCCATTTTTCTGTTCCGGAAAGTGTACAGCATGACAAAGACTGACAGGAACAGAGATAAAAGTCACTCTGACTCATCACCTCACCATCACTCCCTTTTCCGCCCCTTCTCTCTCACTCCAACCTCTCCCTCTCTTTCTCTTTCCCTGTCTCTCTCTTATGTCTATGATTATAACTTCCTCAAGTTTGAAATTGATGTGTTTTCTAGTCTTTTTTTCCCTGGACCTGGGTCAGCTGAGAGCCAGCCAGCTGGGCCTTGATCTTAGGTCTCACTTTCAGGTAAACTTTCAACTAGAAAAGACCCCCATTGCTGCTTTCAACTTCATCTCCCTGCTCTCCTCCTCCTCACTGCTGCAAAGTGCTTTGTTGATAAACCTACCTTTAAAGTTCACTGGTCTCACCTCCTCGTGCTATTTGAGTAAAGAGGATAAGTGTTGATGGTGTGTGTTTGTGTGTGTTTGTGTGTGTGTGTGTAAACGAAGATTTCCATGTACATCTGTACGCCTGGAGGATAAGTTGAAATGGCAAACTGATATCAGATCTCAATGCAAACCTTCTCTAGAGCCTCACTGATGTAAACATGGAGTCGTCGGGCATCACACTCAGGCTGAATACACACGCAAACAGTTTCAGTCACACACAAATGCAAGAAAACCACACCTATTCTGTCATTATCGGATCAGCCAGCTGCTCGCATCCTCAGACTCAACTTAGTGTTCAGAACAATTTGAGAAACACACAGTAGGGACTTCAGTGGTCTCATACACACTCACGCACACACATAGACACACGCAGACACACCAACACATTCGATCAGTGGTACCACTTGCTGTGCAAAAAAGGACAGTTCTTCTGCCAAGGCAACATGCTGTTGGCGATCACTGCAAGAGGCTGTCGTGGCGTCTTCTGCTCACTTAGCACTTCACACACAGTCTGTCATATGTGTTACTCACTCAGCAAAAGCACCGAGTGTGTGCGTGTTTTGCGTGACAGTCCAAAAAACACAGACCTGGGTATCCTGGAACCGAAGTAAAAGAACCAGAAGAACTGACGGTAAGTTTTGAGGCTTAGATGGGTTTTGAATGAGCCAGCAGGATGAAAAATTACCTCCAGAGGATGCTTGATAACTAATAAATGACCCCCGCAGGTAACACTAAGTTTACACTGCACTATTTTCGATCCAGCTTGCCAAGTGGATGAAATGTTGTATAGTGTTAACCACAAGGGGGCCACTAATACAGTGTGAACACCCACACTTAGCTTCTCTGTAGCACACAGTTAGCACAGCGCTTAGATAGAAAAAAAACAAACTATATCCACATGGAAAAGACACACATGCAGCTAACACACTCACATATGTTCAGACATCCTTCACTTCCTTTTCCCCCCTGATTCCATGTGGATTGTGCTGACACAAATACACCCCTCACCCACTGTCATCCTCACATATGCACATACACACACATCAAACATCACTTATGCTGGGATGCACACAAAGAGACACAAATACTCCCTCCATCTCGCTCTCTTTCTGTCAGCCACCTTCCATATGAGAGAAACACCTGATGTTGGCTAACTAGAGCCAACTACTGAGAGGTGTTACTTTGGTGCCTGCAGTACAAATTACTTCATGCAGTGTGTGTGTGTGTGCATGTAAATGAGAGATTTTAAGTGAAAGAGTTGAGTGTATTTCTGTGGGTCGAACTTACTTGAGCTAATCTCTAACTTGAGTCCAATTATCCAGTCTAACTCTCTCTCTCTCACACACACACACACACACAAAACCTCACACATATGCCATCAAAGCACCTACTCATTTCCGAGCATGCAGGAGCGCCAACAGTCAAGGGCAAAACGCATGCACATGCACACACAAACACAGTGCACACAATGTGACATTGGTTTCACTGCAGGCATTGTGATTGCACATCACACTGCTCAACACTGCTCTGCTGAAGCCTCCCTGTGGTATCGAGGCTCGAGGTGGGTAATGAAAGCATGTGTTTGTTAGTGCGCTCACAATTAACATGGTGTTAATGCTGTTACACCATTCATATCATTAATCAGATCCCAATTCGCATCCGGCATCCTGGCCGTGAATGAACACAGCACTGTGTAATGTAGATATCCATGTGGATATCACTGTGTGACATCTGTGACATATTTTCATTTAGTATGTATGTATTCAACAGATATCTAAGTAATTTGAATTGTTATAATTAGAGGACTATATTCAGTTGAAGTTTACACAAGTTTTACATGTTTAAATAATTTCAAACAAATTTGAAAAGTGACTTGAAACACACTGGAAATTAATGGCTTGTAAGTTTTTAAATAAATGCACATACTTAAAAGTCAAAATAATAAAATAGTGGCTGTTCCAGCCACTGAGCATCAGTTTGTTTTCTTGTTTTTTCCCCGAAATGACCAATAAGCAGGGTCATGACTCAGAGAGACATTCATGTCAGCAGACTTGGAACAATTAAGACATAAGATGTCAGTCAGTTTTTGACACGAACATACACACACACACACACACATAAACAGCACTATGAAAAATAAGCAACAATCATCCTGATTATCATATCAACAACCTCCTGCAGTGTTTGTAATCCATCACTTTTAATTACTTCAGTGGTGACAGCTATTGCCATTCCACATGCCATGTTTGTGTTTTTTGTCTCTGTGTTTGAACTTATAGTGCATGATTGATTAAATTTTCCCTCATATCATTAGTTTCAGTTATGTCTTGGTGCTGATTGATCCTGAGTGGCCTAAAATTGCCAGGAATGCTTAAAAAGAAGTATTTCTCTGGCTTTAACACCCGCTGCTTTGTGAAAACAGTTATAAGCTTACAAAAAACAGCCAATAATTATTTGTCTGGTCCTATGAAGCTGTATATTTGCACAAATCTTCATGCATATGTTAGAGGTGTTGATTTAATATATTAAAATTATACTTATAAATAAAATATTCATACTGAGTTAATAATACACATATGCTAATTTTGTGTTAATAATACAGCACCTCTTAAATCATTTGCTATTTACATTCTCTCTTAGTCACAGGAGGTGGTGGTAATGTACCTGGCTGCCACCAACCATGAAGCTGAAAAATTCATCAAGTTTAATTGTTCTTTTTGTATGCTTTTGTGCAGTTATAGTAACAGACTTTCTATTTACCTCGATTTATTTATTCAAGAAGAGACACTAATCTATCATGACAGCTCTGACATATGCACTATTCTGTCAGTTGCATCAAACATATATCAAATCAAATAATTAAAAGACAGCTTTAGGACCATACGTTACCCTCAAGTCAAAGTTGAGTAAAGGGTAAATACATATGGAAACATATACATAAAAAGCGGTTGGCTTCCCAGATGTGATTAATGAAGTGAGAGTCTCAGTCGACCTCTCTGACCTGCACCAAGGCCGTATAGGACTGAAGCTATAGAGCCTCGAGGCAGTGCGCATGTTTGTGTGTGTTAATGGGCGAGTAGGAGAGAGAGGTGTGTTTGTGCATGTGTGGTTTTGTGCGTGTTTATGCATATGCACACATACATACTCTGTGTGTGTGTGTGTGTGTGTGTGTGTGTGTATGCATGTGTGTCTGAGTGTGCACTCGAAGCAACATACCCTGAGGCTGTGACAGACGGACTCTAAACCATGTTACCCACACACCCCACTGCCTCGCTTAATAGTGCATGAGATAAGAACATTTGGACTTCAAAATGCCCAGCACCGCCACCCACCCACCCCTCCTCCATGGGAAATTGAGTTTATGGCTCTGGAGTTCAAGACAACAGCTCCAATGGTTGGACTTTTGAGAGGAAATTCCATGTCAACAATTGGACGTGTCCTGGATAGGTTGACTAGGAGACCTAATATAAACACAGACGCACTCAGAAGCTCAACAGGGCAGTGTGAAACCGCACACACACACACACACACACACACACAGAGGCGAACACATGTGTACACACATGCTGCGAGCACAGACATGTAAATAAACAGACACTGACACAGATGCACAAGCAGATACATTGCACACATGGAGATGAACACATGGACACCAAAGGACACAAACAGGCTGGCAAACGCACAAGGAGAGCAGAGACACACTACATCACAATTCAAACATCAGAACTGACTGCCTTTTTCTGTCATATCAGCTGATCGTAAGAGGATCTTATGAAAAAATAAGTAATGGCATGGAAGAGAAGTTAATGTTATGCTGTGTAAGTGTATTTTACTCCATACAGTTTTGATGAAGCAGTGACACAATTTCTTCTTTAGAGAGCCAGGTTGAAGTCAGCAAGTTGAGACCTCGCAAATCATGTGTTTAAAATTACAATGCATCATGGCCCACACAACAATTATGTCTAAACCTTTCCCAAGTCTGAAATCCTAGTTTAATCTTTCTCTGGCATCACTGGTGCAGTGTGGTAACCCAAGAAATGGGCAAAGTAATCCAAAACTCCCTCCAAAAGTAATAAATCATCATTCTTCCAATGCAAGACAGAGGTAATCTGAGGAGTGAAACCATCTGAAACAGCAAACTCTCACAAGGATCAGATGTACACATGTGACTTTTGAGACAGTGACTCAGTCAGGGAGAGACGGAAGCAGTGTGAACCTGCGAAAAAAGGGCTGATCAACGAGCCATTATAGACCAAAGCAAAAACCCTGAGAAAAACTAAGGTATATAGCTTGGGGGAAAACAGAAAAAGAGAGAAACAAGCATTAGAAATGTCCATCACTGTTACCAGACACTTCAGCATATATATGCTCAAATGCAGTAATGCAGACAGAGAGGTGGAGAGTGGGAGGAAGAGGCCAACTCAGAGATACAGCCAGAAACAGAGAGAGAGAGAGAAATAGAAACAGACACATAACTAGCCAGAGAGGCAGACAGAGATCAAGAGAAATTGTGAGAAAGAGAGAAAAAGACAGATAGACATCCCAACTGTGACGGACAGACCGTATTGGCAAAAACAAACTTAAAGTGCAAAAACTGAAAGACAGCAATGCGTACCAGCATGAAACAGAGAGAGCGAGAGAGAGAGAAGGAGAGAGGCAGTGGAGGATAAAGTCAAAGTGTAACTAGAGAGGAGAGAAAAAATGACAGAGTATGAGAGTGTATGAGTGAGAGCCTGAGACGATGAGAGAGACGTACACATAAGGAGTGCATAACTCAGCAGGGGGTTCTTACATGATTGTCTAAGTGCACAGTCGAATAGAACTACTCCACACAACAAGGCCAACTTGCACCCCCCCCCCCGCCCCCAAACTCTCTTTGGCTTGCATTCTGGATATAGGAAACAGGCCGTAAACCACCCTGTCAGACAACCAGATTAGCAGCTATCCACACTATAAAAGATGACTGCAGTAGGCCAGCAACTTTGTCGGATTAATAGAGTTTTTACAAGGACATTACAAAGAGACTTCACTAACTTTTGCTGAGACAGTATATCCCAGGATGCACTTGGTTATTTTCAAAAATGATGCCACTTAGTGTTGTATTTTTATCAGATGAGATGTTTTTTTTTATTTTTTGCTTCAGTTTGACAATGTGCTTAGATCCTCTAAGGGCTCCTGGGACAGATGAGTCAGCACAAAATGACAGCATGTTATCAGTCGACCAGACGAAGATACTGAGCTCCTCTGAGACAAGAATAAAACAGACCCTTGTCTAAAAGTCTGGAGTTGCCCTTTCAAGTGAATGCAAATTGGTACCTGAAGTTTTTTGAAGAGTATTGTTAACATTTGTGCCTGGCACAGTTGCTGTCATTGTCAAATTTGCATTTCTGTCTAGCATCATTTCTGTCAGTGTGGAGCCGAGTGAACTGGCGGTGAACTGAAGAGGAGGCTGGCTCAGTGCTCGCACTGTCTATTGTGGCACGGCAGCATCTCACTGTGCACGGGTGTGATAGAGAAATCAGACAGGAAAATTAAGTCAGAGGAAGAGATAAAGAGGCAGAGAGGAGGGGAAGGCGACGGGGAACGAAAAATGGAATAAATTAGAGGGGGGACAAATAGATAGTCAGAAAAGGGATTGCAACGGAGGGAGATTATTGAAGAGAGAGTGTAAACACCTATTTGCGAGTGTCCTTGTGTTTGCATGCTTTCATACCGAATATCAGTGTGTCTGAGTGGCCACAGTTCACTGTGTCAGCATGACTACACACAGCTGGGGACATTAGAGAGCTTACTAAGTAGCTGGAAAAGCAGTCTTTTTCAATCTTCATACAAACAACAGCAGCACACACAGACACAGACACACACAGACACACACAGATTTTCAAACCGCAGGGAAAAGAGAGGCTCACAAATGAACCCAGAATCACGGATGCACATTAGCACACTCGCATATATGCATGCTGTCGAGGCTGAGAGTGGATTATCTACCCGCCCCAACTGAAACTTAGCCTGACTGGTGCACAGGGATTAACTTTGCATGTGCAAGAATATTCAAATTAATCTGAATTTAATTTTAGCCAAATCAGGTTCAGGCCAGTCAGGCTCCTCTAGGCTGCCTGAGGTGGTGATGTGAAGGCAGGCAATTTGGGGGGAAAAAAGTGAAAGAGTCATATTAATGCACAACTAAAATGCATGTGAACATCTTTAATTCCCTCTAGGCCAATTAAGGTGTTTGCATGGACTCACTTTATTTTGGTTGGAGAGCAAATTAGTCCAGTGAACTGGTTATTAGTCAGAATATAACATAGTTCAAGAAACACTGGTTACACGAGGAGTGTCACAGTTGTGTGATAAGCTTTAATTAAGCCAACAGTATGCTTACATTATAGGGACTGTTTTGTTTTGGATGGTTAACTGACCGTTTTTTGGTTTAATGCTAAAATAGCATGCAGACAGCTTACAGGGTCACATGTAAGTCTAGCCTCTGACCGCTATCTGAAAGCTAACACCGCCTGTCTGATAAAATGTGCAGGCTAACAGGCTAATGCATAATTGAAAGCATGACTCATGCCTACTCAGCTCATTTCTCGGCAGAAGATCAAGTCTTGCCCTTGCCCGAGAAGAAATTTGTGTCCACTGTGATTCAGCAGTGGATGGCTAGTCTTAATAAGCGCAGTGGCTTAATGTGGAGGTGTTGTGAACATTGCCACAGGCTGTACTGAACACAGTGTGTGGGCTTGGTGTGCATGTGTGTGTCATAATTTGGGTGCCTGAGATTGTCACAAACATGTACAGTACACACAGTTTGAGTCAGAATCTAATTTTATTCAGCAAGGACATTTACAAGTAGCATGAATTTGACCTTGTGAACTGGCACTGGCAACACAGCACAGTAAAGAATAGCTAAGGGCTGATGCATAGTAATGAGATGCATAATAAAAAGAGCAGGGCATGACTTGGCCTTATTCAGCCACATTCCAACTGGAGATTACATATTGACCTCATATGAAAAGACCTGAAATAAATATTTCAGCCTCTATTATCTGATGGATAGTCTATATTGTCTATAGAGGCTGGCTTTAAATTGCATTTTGTATTGTATAAATTTATTTCTTTATTTTTTACCTAAGACAGACATTAGTGGGGGGATTCTGTAGGTGAGGATAATTATTTACATAAATTGACATGCAAAAACTGATATTTATTTAATTGAATATGTCCATTATTTTGATGTTTTTTTAAATTAAAGTCAAACTCCAACTTAACAGTTTTTAGCCATGCCACGTCTTGTAAGAAATTGGGTCTGTATCCAGCAGTGTCTGGCATACAGGCTGTATCCAGCATGGAACTACTACATTATTGAGTGCAGGGCATTTACTTGGGCTTATTCAGCCCATTTCCAGGCACTCAGATTATGCCTTACACTGAACTGGAAAATCGTGTCACTGCTGATACTCTTACAGGAAGGCTTTCATAGTCAGAGGCATAATCTGCCTCCAGGAAGCGCAACTTTTTAACATTAACCATCACATGGTTGCATATGGCCAGCTCAAGCACAAAAATTTCCAAATATGATTTAACTTAACTGATGCAGTTTAGTTAAAAAAAATGAAATTGTGAATCATTTTAAAGTACGATATTACACCATCATGCAGCATAGTAAGTATTACTGTGTCAGTAAAAAGGTGCATCTGAGCGGAGAATAATGGTTGGATAAATGAAGGAATAGAAAGACATGTTTGCTGGCACATGCATACATAAATAATTCTTATGTGACTCAGTTGAGCTTCAGTTGTTTTTCTCACATTTGTTGTTTTGCAGCCTTTTCTCAAACTTATAGTAACAGAGGCACTATTGTATTCACCGAACTGCATGTTTAAACTCTTTTACTATTCACAACATAAAACTTGTCTAAGTAGCAGCTGCCAGATGCTGTCAGTGCCTGTATCAAGAGCTCAGAAAATTAGTTTTAAAGCAGCACAGCTGTCTAAATGTGATCTATTATCTCTCCAAGGGACCAATACAGCGATGAGCCAGCGGATGTGGAGATCTTCATCCCTCATCCCACAGTCTTGGTATGAAAAAATCACATATTTCTGAATGCAGGGTTGTTTTTTAGATGCATACACAAAGGAAGAAAAAAAAGGTGTGTTATACCTACAAAGGCAGAGACTGGTACAGTTTAAAGTCTGATATCTCAGCTCGTGTTACAGGATATAATCTGACTTATCTCAGCATGTCCGGCTAAGCTCGAAGATATCTCCATCAAAACAGATCTGATTCAGCACTAGTCAACCATGGTACACAGTCCTGACAAGGTTAAAGGAAAGCACAAAAAAAAAAAAAAGATGAAGAAGAAGATATGACAAAAGATAATATTTCGGATTAACCTATTTGGCTATTGCTGCCCCAGCCATGGCAAGCACACAGCATTACTTAAATACACATGAAGATATTATTTTAGGTATTCAAGTCACAATGTTTCCTGTTTAACACTGATATGTCACCTCACTATAATCTGACATTTATATCTGAACAAGATTACAGCTTATTGCAATACCTCAATGAAAATAGCTCTAAGCTCTCAAATAGTAACATTACATTGGATTAACTTTGTACCAGTGTAATATCAGCTTTAAACACCTGTTTTTTATTTAGTTTTGTATCTGAAGTTACCAAGTAGAGCACAAGCTGTTAGAGAAAAAAGGGAATTTACTAAACTTGCTATCATTTAATAAGGGCAGGAAAAAATATATATATACAGGATTGTACTGTACCATCTAAAAAAGGAAGGGGAGGCAGAGACGAATTTTAAGATGACACTTCCAGGGCAGCCAGATTGAAGTTTGTGCTCATTTATTGCATTCCCTTATGGTTTTACATCAGTGTAGATTCTCAGTCATTCTCCTACGCTTTTATCCCTTTATGAAATATTTATTATTTTTCTGTGATATTTTTTGTTTTGCAAAGTAAATATTTTTAAATAATTACTGTCAAAATATCACACATTCTCAGGGAATCAGAGGATGCCAGTTTCAAACAGAACTGGAGGCTTTTCTTTTTTTTTCTTTCAGTTTACTGACTATGGCTGGCAGAAGCTTTGGTTTGTGCTCAACTGGGTTGTGACTGACAGTTAAGGCAGGTTACTAT
This sequence comes from Acanthurus tractus, assembly GCA_029783725.1. Lineage (NCBI taxonomy): Eukaryota > Metazoa > Chordata > Actinopteri > Acanthuriformes > Acanthuridae > Acanthurus > Acanthurus tractus. The sequence continues at coordinate 20,138,321 of JAQNCA010000030.1, forward strand.
TGAATGTAGGGAAGCATTACTCTCTGACTGACAGGATGATTTTTCAAAAGGAAAAAGGGGAAAGGTGACACAACATATGATTGTTTACAGGTAGAAAGAGGAAGGAAGCAGCCCCCTTGTGTCCTCGTGTCATCTCAGCTCCAGTTTTTTTCTAAATTAAACCCAGAGAAAGCAAACAGCACTTTTAAGAGTCAGAATAGTAACATTACACAAATAATAAAGAGCACTAGCATTTGAGTTTTGCCGCAAATGTGAGCTTAAGCTGCCTGCTGACCAAGGTCATGGACAGTTTTGAGGTCAGGGTGTGACAGAGGCAGCCACCACTTTCTATGATAATAAGAGAGAAACGGTCCAACTATAAGCAATGATGCAGTCCAACGGAAACTGCTTATATACATGAAACCACTGCATTGATTTCACCCAGAGTATGTGTGATATGAAGGTGAGATGAGAGATAAGGTGCCATCACAAGCTACACCACCTCCCACACACCTGCATCCTGTCCCACTCCAGCAGAGAGGAAAGGAGAGGAGCCACAGGTTTAGATGTGGGGCAGCTGATGGTGAGTCAGACACAACAAACCAAGAACCAACTCAGGGAGGCTCAGCTTATCCTAATGTGTGCACAAATACTTCATTCTTGGTACAAAAGGATCAAACAGACAGGATAAAGTTTAATGTGTAGAGAAGAAATGCTGCGACAGAACTCAGTCTTGTACTCTCATGTAAGCCTGAGCACATCTACAGCACAGAGGAAAGTCCATCCATTCACTCGTTGTGGACCTGTCTCACTAAGTTCATGCTCAAACCAGGTCTCCGTCATTGGCAACTTTGTCTTTAAGATGTGTTGAAAAATTGCTTCTCTTTACTCATTGTGGTCTAACATGAGTATCAATTAGCTTGAGAAAGGCGTCATTTTAATTGGGCTGTGCATGAATTAACAAACCACTCACCGGATCTTGATCCTGGTTTTTATACTGGTTAACATGGCAGATGTTCAGGGAAAAAGATTTCTTCAAAACTGTTCTCCACAGAACAAAAAAAGGAGAAAAAAAGCAAATATACTTTGCAATTAAAATGTCATTATTGGTCTTGAACATGTCTGAGCTAGCTCAGTTGATTCTCAGATGGATACCTTTAGCCCTATGCTAAGTCTGATGAAAGCTAAACTTTTGATACGTAGTCTGACTCTGCAGGGCCAGTAAAAGGCTGCCAGGGAGTGCATAAGCGCAGGAATGATGAATCTAAGTTCATGTTCGGAGCAGTTTGCGACACGTTGACCAATTTGTTATTCGGCAAAAGGATTTATGCAAATCTTTCAGAGAGACAGTTATTAGGAGGCAGACATCACTGATGAGGAGCGGTGGTGGGGTGTGTGGCAAAAAGCTAGGTGAGAGTGGTTGTGGCATAAAAAGGCAGCCGGAACACCTCTACAGGGAAGGTACAAAAATAATTAGACGACTTGCTCCGTCAAAGACAGATATTATGGGTAAACACAGCAAAGAGGAGTGTCGCTTATTGGATCTATTCATAATTCAACATAAAAACATCAAAGGGGAAAAAAAGAAAAAGAAAAAGAAGAAACGGGACAAATATGGACCAGCAGTGAATCAAATAAGATGTACATGTATTTAAAAATGAGATGCACAACATAAGTGCATACAAAATAAGCTGTCAACAAAATTTCACGACACTTAGCCTTTCTCAGAGCATTAAACCACAGAACGTCCCCGTCTAAAGCTCACCAATACTAATATCACTTAACTGCACCATGCTTTCAGTATGCTAGCCAGTGATCATCCTCTAATGACACATGGGTGTGTGTGTGTTTGTGTCTATAAAACCACTGCTTCTTAATCTCTTAACTACCAGACAATAACAGATTTGTCTGTGATAAAATCCTGGTCTTTACACGTGTGTCTGTCTCTCCGTCTGTCTGCTGGGAAAGTATCTTCATAAGTGTTTTTGTGTGTAGTTGCTCGATGTGTTGTGTGTGCCCATGTGGGTATCTGTGATGCATGCGTGTCTGTGTGCATGTGCGTGAGTGTGTGTGTGTGTACACGCGCTTGTGTGAGGAGCAGATTTAGCTTTGATAAAACCCCAGTCTTTAGAGGGATTATCAGTCCATCCCCAGACAGCAACATGCTGTGCATTTATGGAGGTAATAAGTTGACCTGTAATAGACAGACAGACAACTGGCTAAAGCTATTATTGGAAATTGTGTCCCTTATATCTCAAACTGAGCTGGAACGAAGGAGGAGTAGAAGCAATATCTTTAGGGGCAGTAAGACCCGCTGTGCAACACACCACGAGAGCTCTCATCCAGTGAATTTGATTTGGCGCTTACCTTTATGTTTTTCCGACTGATTTGTCATACTATTGTCTGCAGCTCCGTTTTCTACTCTAAAATACCAGAGGGCTAATGTGCAGCAGGCGGGAAAGGATGACAGTGTTTCACAAAACAAGACTCTAACATTTAAACAGAAACATAAAAATAACTAAAAAAAAGCAACCTACTTTACAATGTCCTATCCACATGTTCCCTCAGAGAGCTGAATCACGTTTCAGAAGCAATAACAGTGTTTTTAATTTGATTTTAGTCTTTGCACCGTTACATGTTACATTATCCACCAGCCTTTTCCTCATTGCGTGATTTGGGGTCTGTATTTCAAACTAGGACAGAATACCTCAAAAGGTCATATGATGGTGAATGTGGACTGAACGGTTTTCAGGTCAGAGCAGATAAGTTAAGTGTCACAGCTTCTATTTGCTAAAACAAACCTTGTGTTATTCACAAGCTAGTGGTTCATTCCAGTCCTACCTATCGTGGAAAAACCTTTCACTTACCAGCCTTATTGGCTCTGCAGAGTAAGGAAGCTTTGGAGGACAATGTTTTCTATAAACTCAGTCACAGTCAGAAATAAAGTGACTTCCCGCTCCTTCACAGTGAGAGAATTACTATAAACTGAAGAGATAGATATAAAGAGCACTTTAAAGCTTACTATCTGTCCTGGTCTTTTCATCTCTCTCTCTTGCTTTCCTCTCTCTCCTCTCTTGCTGTCTTTTCCTCCACTCTTTCCAGCCCATCATTTACCCCCATGTCTCTTTTCCTTACTTCATCTCCCTGTGTTCCCTCTCTATCTCTCCCTCTCCTCCTTTAAACACTCTGCCTTGTGCGCAGCCATAAAGAAATAATTTATTCCTGTCCCCCAGCGCGGGTATGTATTAGTATGCCAGCGGAGCACGTTAACTTATCTCGCGGCTACAGGCGTTGAGTGGTAAAACTAAGCTCTGATAGTTTGCAACAGGATGACCACAGAATGCCTGTAGCTTGGAGAATTAGGACTGTCGTCACGATTAGTAATGGTGGGCCTAATGTTTTACTGCAACTGTAATTTACAGTACTGTACCCACAGCGAAGTGTCCTGGATGACTTATTGATGTGCACAAAGGGAACATCAACCCAAATTCAGCTGGTAGAGAAAATTAAACAAATGTTTTATTGCAGTCCATTTTGAGTAGTTGCTCCTCTTCATCATTTTATTCCCCCTTTTTTTTCCAAGTCGCACAGCACATAGCACATAGAAAATCTGTTTAAGCGGCTGTTCCACTTTGAAGATTCAGCTCAAATTTGTATTTGTCCATCTGTCTGCGCTTGTATCAGGAGCATCAAACGATACTTTTCAGGATGAAAATATAGTATGCGTTCACAGTGTAAACATGCACAGTAGTGGGTCAACAGTCATTCATGTGTAAGTATCAAACGCTGCAAAAACAGATTGGATCTTAACTGGGGTTTGTTGTTGTTTTTGTTGTTTGATGAACCAGAAAATGTACCTACTGTACGCACAAATGTATAATAGTGATTTCTATGAAGGACTACAAGCTGTAATGCCCACAAGCTACATCCAATGTATTGTAAAACTAAACCTGATAGCTTTCCTGAGGCTGACCACAGGATGTCCGAGACAATTAGGCTTACAGTAGTGATTGGTTATTCTTGGACTGATATTGTATTCTCCTCTAGTGCACTTTTTATAACATCAGAGCAGCTTACGGACATGCCAGGCATGACAGAAATAAAACTTGAAAAGAAAAAACACAGACAAAAACAAGACTAAAATATGTTAATGTCTGTAGGATTGATGTCAATGTCCCTCTTTGCTCCAAAACACCACTGTGCTTTTTATTCCTAATCAGACTTTACCAGAAACAGAACTAAGCACTCTATATTAGTGTAATAGCAAATGCAGATGGATGAGAGATTATGGCGACACAGATTTAGCAGTGCATATGCTGCAGAGAAAAAAGATGGTGTGAAACCATTGCCCATTTTAATGAGCATTCCAGCTTAGAGGGATATTGAGACTTCAGAGCTGGAAGATGCCACAGATTGCTGTGCTAATGTTGTCCTGTGTAACTCAGTGGATTAGGTTTAGAAGCTCAACTCCCACTGGGACATCTATACAGAAAAATGCATTCTCTCATTATGTGTCCACCAAATGGCAAATGTTATGAAACGGCACTGCTCTTGATAATAGCTTTACAGATAAGCAATGTAATTAAGCGACACACAGTGGAGCATACTGTATTGTAGAAGAAACCATGCCTGTGCAATGCCTATTAAGAGCTCAGTGCTGGTCTTGTCACAATGATTAGTTATGCTAAACCTGATGTTTCTGTTTTACCCACAAGTTCATTAACTGGATACTGGCTTCATTCTGTACACTTTTAATGCACTGTATCATAGGTAAAATGGTAGGACATATACTCAATTACATGTAGCCTAGAGGATGGAGCAAAAAGAGTCAAATTCAAGATTTGCTCAAGCAGAAGTTAAGATGAGGATGCCAGCATGTCTGGTGGATGATCAGCAGAAAACGTAATGCATACTCTCTGCACATTTAACAGCTAAACAGCCCTTCAGCTTTCTTCTCTCTCTCTCTTTCTCTCTCTTGCATCCACTGTCTACTTACTGTAGATGCATGACTCATCAGTACCCATACTCTACCACTGACCCATATATGTCCCACCTGCGTGTCACAGTGATGAGTGACCCACATTCGCATTGATCCAGTCACTTACAGACTGTGACCTGAGCCTGATCCAACAGGAGCAGCAGGAGGCAGGTAAAAGTCGTTTTCCAAAGACTTAGAGCTCAGCCGGTAATAGGTCAGGGTAAATTGTTGTGAGGTTGAAATATGTAGCTATAGTTAGATAGCCTTAAATACTTTTCCCCTGTAAATGTAATGTTTTGAGCTGATTTAATCATAAAGGTCATCTCAACATCTTTTATTCTATAATTTACCCTACAAAAGGTTAAAAGTAATTTACTGCCACACAAAAACCCAGGTATCCCCATCAGTTTGCAGAGCTTACAGTTTTGATCATTTATCTGCATTTATTTATTTATCAGCCTTGAAATTGTCATCACACTCTTTTAAAATCAAAATTTAAAAAGGACTGTATATTTTTGGCTAATCATTTATGCAAACAAAAAAATTTCCATCTCTCTTTACTCCAGTTGTTCATTGCATATGCTTGCAAGCTATTCCTGAGCGGACATGGTAGATTAACAACAGCACACAGCCAAGAGAAACAGCTCTGTATATCTGCTTCTCTCTGCAGCAGAGAAACGCATGGTGAAAATGTGATGCTGCAGGACCATGTGGGCTGCCATGCACAAAGGCGGAGCTTGGATGCTGACAAGTACCACTCTATGCTCTCATTGGCTCTCAATGACATCATTGATAAGGAGAGAGTCTTGCTCACTCTCTTTTCCTTACACTCATGCAGAGGTTAAGAGAACTGCATCTCTCATGACTTTTTTTCCCTAAGATTTAACAGGCTTAACTTAACTGCTGCATAAAAGCAGGCATAATAGAAACGCACTCGCTTCATTTTTATAGCTCCCTCTTTTCCCTCCTGATCTCTCCGCTCAGTGAGATAAGGGTTTGAGGAAACATGTCTCTTACTGGGGTCAACCAAACAAACAGCAAATATAACACAGATTAGAAACACAGATTAGATGGCAATTCACGCAATTACAGTCACTGACATTACAGAACATCTAAAAAGCAACTCCATAGAAGAACTGATCATAACTAATGAATTAGCCCAAACATGCTGCACTGAATAAGTCAAGTGTGTGGAAACATAAGCTTTGAATATGACACAGCAGAGCTGCACACAGTATCACTCAGAAAAATGAATGCATTCTTGCCATTAATTAAAAGATAATAGTTAATGAGGTTGAGGTGTAGCTTATCGAGAAATATGCATTTAATCTGTCATTAATTTTCAACATTCTGTTATTTAATTATTATGCTTGCATTTGCAGTGAATGAACTAGAGGTCATGCAGTACCCCGGTGTTCACATGGTGCTTAAGGCACTTTACTGGCCTCCATGTGTGTGTTTCTAACTGTGTATTCAGTATACAGCAAGTGTTTAAATAAACCCTGCAAGCTAGGCTGTAATCACAGTTTCTGTATGTATAAATAATGTAAAATCTCCCCAGTTGTTGTTCAAACCACTCATAAAGACTGTGACCGGCATGATATGATAAGCTGGTAATTGAGATAATCATGTTATGGTCACCTCCAAGCCACTGCAGGTTACTGGAAAAAACATTTGAGAGGGTGCTACACACTGATATTTAAAAAAAGAAAAAAAAAGGTTGTGGCTTTAACTTTATCAAATTTCTTCATCTTTGCCAGCACTTGTTGTTCCACATAAGTTATGGCAAGTGGACCATAAATAGTCATGCTGTAATGTTCCAGTGGGGCAACAAAGTCTTTGCCAAAATTCAGCTGATATTAGGAATATCTGTGAATGTTCTCATTCATCCAGGTCATAGTTATTCTAGGCAAATAAATCGAAGTCAACTGGACTCAGTAATATGTGATATTAGGAAATAAATGGGGTGGTGTATGTGTTGAAGAGGGGTGGGAGTGAAGAAGGGGTCTACTGGACAGTTTTGTTTCCAAAGTGAGTGAGAGGTTGAATTAGTGACACAACTCGGTACAAAGTAATATCACCTACCAATGCAGAGGGCCGAGGAGGCTCGGAAATGTAATATCCTGCTATCCCAGTGACTTTGGGCTTGGACGTGTCTTGTGGAGAGACAAACTACACATTTTTATAATCCTCCAAGTGTCTCCAAGAGTTTTAGATTTCCAAGTGTGCTTTAAAACACATCCCGCCTGGCACTGCTGCTGCTGCTGAAGTTTAAATCCTTTTGAGATGAGTCTTCACCTTCCCAAAAAGAAAACTGCACAGTCTCTTAATCCTCCTCTGCGTCTCAAAAGCTGCTTGATAGGTGACTCTTTACATCTTCTATGTGATTTCCACATATTTTTATTTCCTTAACTTACCACAGGAGGAAACACTTTGCTGGTTAATCTGGTGTTAAAATCCACCTAAGGACAGATCCGACAGGGATCAAGAGAAAAAAAAAGATTGAAAGCAGTGTAGTTTAAACATCATGTCAATGCAAGCTGAAAAATAAAAGAAATTACAAAATGATGCAGTTTATGTTAAATAAAGCAAACACTTAATTGGTCAATACACTGTAAAAGTTGGTCCAAGTTGTATGTAGTTCAAATTAGCTGAAAAAGTTGTCAAAACTTGTGCAAAACATGTTTTTTACAGAAAGAACATTTTATTCAGTTTGATATAACAAATCATTCTGAAGTCCAAATTCTTTTCTATGTTGCCTTATAAAAAGTTTAAGGGTAGGGCTACTTTACCAAGGAATGCAGCAAATTCAAACAAGTTGTTTGGCCACACCTTCACATGATAAAGAAAGTTTTAGCCTTAAAATCCCGCAAACTACATTTGTTATATTTTAGACCTCTTAAAAATAAAGAAGAAACTCTCAAATAAACCTCTAGTGACTGGGCTGTTTATCAGGACATTATCCGGCGGGTTTTATATATTTAAATGAAAAAGCAAAGTAGAAGCTTAGACTATTAACACTACTGAGATTAAAAACAACTACATTCACAATATTATTTATATCCCGTCAAAATCATTTAGAGTGCTAAAAAAAGTTGTTTCCTCATGAATTTGCGCTCCTTTCTGCTGGTTTTCTTTGTATGGACTGAGAACAAAGGAGCCTTTACTGTAACAAAGAAGCTGCAGCGACTTATACCTGTTGCTCTGTTTCCAATAAACTGTAAGAAGTTGTTACTAATTTTCGAGATGAAATTTGTGTATTTTTTTTTTTTTGCACTCCAGCATTATTCTTCACACGTGCAACAAGTTTAATTCTGTGTCACTGTTTTGTTTCTTTGAGACTTTACACCTGATGGCATTGTTCTGAATTCCCACAGTGCACTGGCAACTTCGCAAGACGACGAACACCGCTATCATAAAACTACTGCACGAGGAGAAAACTGTTAACAAACTGTTTAAGAACTAATACTTGTAATTTTGTCTGTTTTCCAGCGTGCGTAAAAGCTCCCATTCTCCGCAAACTTCTGACAAGCAGTTGCTTTGTCTTGCGCGTCGCAACATCCCCAAGAGACAAGATTTCGGCAGCAGTACAAACTCCATCTCACCTCCATTAAAGGTCCCTGACACATAATTTTAAGTATCATACGTTGAGTATTATTGAGCCTTATGAAGATGCGTGCCTGAGCATCTCCTCAAGTTCTGTCCTCAAAGCGCCCCGCATCAGACAAAGGAAAAGGGGACCGCTCCTCTCGCTCTCTCTCTCCTCGCTGCCAGTGTTTCTCTATGTCTCTCTCCCTCTCTCTCCTGCTTTGTGCTCAAGTTTGAGCGCTGACGCACCAACTATAGCAGCAACTTTTAACTGGAAATAAATTCGCAAATCGCGCCAGGGGTGCAAGCAAAGGCAGTAGACAACTCACCTGCGGTCGGTTTGCTCTGCGCGCGTCGCCGTGCGTCTTGGAAAAAGTTTGAGAGGGCACATCCAGCTTTGTGTTGTGGAGTCCCCCTTTGTCTACACGTGTGATAGATGGATGGGGCTCCTCTTGGCCGCGCCTAGTTCATTTCGCTCTCCAAAGAGTCCCGCCCTCTCAAAGTCAAACAACTATGCACACAACAGTATAGACGGACTGTCTGATTACCAACAGGGAGCACGCGGTGGTTCACTGTTGTATTTAGGGTTGGATTTATTTATTTATTTCAGCCCACCAACTTCGCCTAATTAGTGCTCCCAGTTCCCCCAAATGGAAAAATTAGTGAAAAAAATCAATCTGACAGGATACATTTATCTTATTTAAAGTTGTAATAATTGTATTTTTCTGTCATCCACTTGTTTACTCGTTCACGCCTCTTTGTTTGCCATCCGTTAGCATCTTGCAGGTTTTCTCCTTCTCTCCCTCTCTATCTTTCTTTTTCTCTTATTCTGGTGGCCACACTTTAAAACTGTCACACTAGACAGTCTTTGCTTCGTCGTTTCTGCTCCTTTTCTTTTCTTGTCTTTTTTTTGTCTCAGTGTTTGTGTGCTCATTGTAGCATTGAACCAGCTGACAAAAACTTTCCTGGATACACCGCCTGAGACTGCCATTGTGTCTGGACAGCAGCAGCAGGGGAACAAAGGAAGAGACAAAAGAAAAAAAAGGTCTCTTTGTTTTGTAATGCAGTAGCAGTAAATACAAATAATGAGAAGGAGCAGCACTGCAAGTGCAAGGTGACCAGGCTGTAACTGATAACCATCATTTGTGGTCCATGCAGGCCTGTGAGGTTAGAAATATTCATCTTGTTGAATCTCAGCTTTTACCTCTTATGTTCTTACATGAAAATAATACCCAATATCATTATTTAATTGCTTAATTGCACTCCCTTAATTTGATTATTATTAGTTACTGTAAATATGAAATTTGTTAATTTCATAAACGGAATATGCAAAATTACTGTTTTAATATCAGTTCAGTCAGTTATCAGCACAAACTGCCAATTGCAGACACCTGCTGCAGAAAAACCTGACAGTATCCTTCCATTTGGTTAAATTTGAGGACAACATGTAAAGATTTTTAAGTTTGTGCATCAAAATGTGAGGCAGAACATCTGTCTGAGTTTTGCATGTGGGTGTTCAATCTGCTTCCATTTGCGAGCCCTGTGCTTCACCTTTCGTTAAGAGCTTTTTTTTACACAAGAAAAGAAAGTAATATAAGATTCCTCTGGTTCTTGAGTCAGTAGTTGCAGTGGTGGTGGCATTTTGCATGTTTGTCTGTGTTGGGATGACATGTTGCGGGGGAGTTGGGGATTAAAGTAGAGTAGACAGGAGACACATGCGGAGGCAGACAACAAGTCATAACTGTGTCTCCCCTCTGCAGGTCTTTATCACATAACCCCGAGAAATAAATTAAGCCCAAAAAAACCCAACACATATGCATAAAGCAAGTACTTGCAATGACTGTCATTGGGTAACACAGTCATTTACAGGCAGATAAAAAGTAGACCTACCTGTTCTGCTACACTTGCTTCCAAAAGACAGACAGACGGGTATCTCTAGGCAGACACACACACGCAGGACGTGCCACTTTCACCCACAACTACCTTAGTCCTAAAAACAAACCAGACAAACAAACAGGAACTTGTCTGTGTTTTGCAGTGTGCGTGATGTTTCTGTTTGTGTTGGTGCGAGCCTACGGGAACATCTCAGACGCACAGACAGAGCCAGTCAGGTAGAGACGAGAAACCCAAAGATAACAGACACCACCATCATTGCTTCCTCCATTCATATACCGGGCAGGTAGAGAGAAATCATTAAAAAAGGAATGCTGCTGCTCACAAAGAAACCTGTATGAGTTAATGAAAACAGAAACACACGGTGTAAGTACAAAGGACATGGAAAAGAAGTTTTTTAAAAATGTGTATAACAGAGTGAGTGGAGAAATAGCCATATCCCAACTATCACCACCACTGCACCATCCATTCCCTCTGGGCTGAGGGTAGAGCTGCTACACATACAGACAGGCAGACATGGAGAAAACAGTCATACCTCTCTCACCCCCCTCCGGCAGAGCTCTTATCCTCCCTGCTGTGGTTTTACTGGGCCACTGACTCGAGCAGCCAGTCAGCCTGTTCAGCTCTGCTCCGCTCTGCTCTACACTGGCTGCTGCCTGCATATCTCCCACTGCGGAATCAGCTGAGCCAGGCATGAGACTGCACACTGAACAGGCTACATACAGCTTAGAGGAGCTTAACACAGACACAGAGAAGTGCCGGAGCTGTTGGGAAATTTGCAAGATTATACCACACACTGAAGATATTATCTCCTTGCATGATACATATTTATCATCAGGGTGTTAAGAAGAAAAGTAATATACACTGCTGGTGTCATGAAATACATATGACTGCACGCTGCAAAGAAGACAGTGTTCACATTCAGTTTAAAGTCAGCAGTTACACACAACCAATTAGACTCATATAAAGTGCACATATTTGCATATTGTGGTAATGCGTCATGAGCTCAGTTATCTCAGTTTTATAAAACCAGTTATGGATAACTACACTAGTGCCCAGTGTTCCGTCTGCAGCTGCAGACATAGCAGCAGCACAGGTTTTGGACGTAACAACTGAATGTTATACTTTCTGCATAATATACAATTACATGTGCTGTCTGTTTTGTTTCTTGTGCTTACCTTTATCTCCTCTCTTGTCATTCTTTGATTGTGTATCAGAACTCACGACACATAGGCACATGCCTGTATATGGTGAATAAACTAGACCTGATTTTGATATTACAATTTTTTGAAACACAGACTTGCCTATTTGTTATACTCAATTAAACTCATTTGACATGCACAAATAGGCTCATTCAAATGATATTGAAAAGACATTTGGCTATATATTTCACAGAAAATAATGAACTGCCTGAAATTACTTGCTACATTACATAGTATAGTAATAATCAATTTTATGTATTCTATTAGAGCACACACTCAAGGTTTGCTATCCTTAAGTAATTTTGCATCCAATTACAACATTAAAAAATGCACAGCACTGTAAACTGAAAAAAACGCTGGTGTTTATACCATACATAATAGCTCTACATAGTCATAGTAATTTCACACAACTAATTAAGCAATTATGCAATAGGATAGAAAAGTGCTTAAGAACTGCTTCAAGGTAGAGTTGCACAACAAATACATATTGCAGGGTTCATACTGCAAACACTAATGATTCCTCGAAAGGATCTGAATTAAATGTGACATTTTTGAGGATGTTGCATTGTTAAGTATGTCTTTTAAAAAAATGGAAAGGGAACAATGCTTGTTAAAAGAGACATATTTATGCATGTGTGAGACAGACATACAGTGTCCTGTCTCACTGCTGGGACAGACCCATGTCATGTGGTTTAATTTTATACATAGTATTTCAACCACATGTGCACACATACACATACACACACAGACATGCACATGCCGTAGACAGACAGACATGCTTGTCAGCTATGCTGGAGGGCCCTTGGCTGACTGCTGCTAAACCAGCCCTTCCCCCACAATGAGGGTCTGTCTGGAAGAGGGGGAAGGGAAATCATGACTGTCTGAACACCAGACAGCCAGCATGCAGCATACACTACAGGCTACAATAGAACAGAATAAAATGAAATGAAACATCAGTTTGCCTAGGATGAAGCCCAAGAAGATTTAGCTTTTGAACTGATAATTGTGTATTCTCCAAGAAAAAGCCTTTATTACAGCAATATCCCTTATCATTCAGCCAATTAAGGTGACCCTAGTATGTGTGCAGCCTTTATTAATGATGGAAATGAGCAACATTTTATTCTTCAGCAGGAATAAATTTTGGGCAATTAGACAAACCTAAGCAGGCAACATAATTGGCTACTCAAGAAGCACATTAATGATGAAGCGGTGCTGTTAGTCATTGGATGATGGTAAAACTGCTCACCTTTATTACCCTACGTAGTCTGTGTGATAAGACTTCTAGGTGAATGGATACACTGCCTGTACAATGCAGAGTTGTGTTAATAGCGGCCCCCTGCTGCGAAGCTTCATCTGGTCAGCGTAGGTTAGTTTTTCATGTTTTGGCTCCAGATGAGTCTATGAATATTATCC
>JAQNCA010000030.1:20151473-20162532 GCA_029783725.1 Acanthurus tractus
CTGCTGCGAAGCTTCATCTGGTCAGCGTAGGTTAGTTTTTCATGTTTTGGCTCCAGATGAGTCTATGAATATTATCCGAGGTGTGATGCTCCAAATGATGCAGGCAATACATATTTATTTCTTTTGCAGGCGTCTCCTCCTGCATCGTCCTTTTAACTGTGAGCTTTAGGCAAATATTGTAGGCCTAACATCTATCTGCCCATAGATCCTTTGTTATTTTTGGTGATCTCTTATGATTGTATTGATTCATGTGAACCTAAAAACTCTTAATTTGACAGTTTGTTGACATTTATAAAGATACACATCCTCAAACCAAAAGATACTGTAAGATACACGTTCAGTAATGTGCCTCAGTGTTGTTGGAATTTCCATTCCTGCATTCTTTCATTGCAAGCAAGACTAAATCTTTTGCTGTTTTCACATAGTAAGTACAGTTCTACCTTATGCATAATACATTTGATTCTTAAGCCCTTAAACCACAAATCAATGTTGTGTGGCTGTTTAAAACAGATACATTTAGCTTGTGGTTTCTACCTGCTGTAAAAAAAACTGTTCAGCATGGTTTAAAGAATTGCATCTATTGCAGCTGTGTAGATACAGTCATTTCTAGGTTATGTTATGTCAGATTGCCCATACTGTATAATCATCAGCGTGGGACGACCAGGTCTCCTCCACTAAGATGCACTTTGTATGCGTGATGTAGACTTAAGCCTTATGGGGTCTTAACATAAAAACATCCAATATGTGTCACGTCAGGGTTATGCGATTCTTTTTGATTTGCTCTGTCTGAGTCTATATGAATGCATCTATTTCTTGACGCCACAGTGGCATTGTAAGCTTTCAAAAGGCTTTGCAGAATCAGACCATCCCAAGCCTGTGGAGGGGAGAGCCTGCTAAGACTCTTTCAAAGTCAGTTCCTGTCTATTGTACTGTCACTGGGAATAAAAGTGTGCTTTTTCATAGCTCAGTGATGAGCTCTCCTAAAGCTTGGAGACCTTCCCTGGACCACTTACACTCAATGTACAAGACACTGTTAGGTAGAGGAAAAGACTTAAGGAGAATTTGCAGACAATGACAAAATTCAATTTGATGTGAAACTTTGAGAAACAAATCCCTTTTCAATATGGGAGATGAAAATAAGGAGTTATTGGTTATTAAATCACTTTTAAAAACACAATGCATTGCAATTATTTCGTTTTATGACTTTTTAGTTCATTTTACCCTCCTTGTATATTTTATGTGTTTAATTTAATAGCTCTTATTTTGCTTTATTCTTTTGTGTTGTGTTTTTTATTGTAGAACATTATGTAGCTGTGCTTTGAAAGGTGCTAATTAAATTAAGGTTATTATTCTTATTCTTCTTAATAATAAAATTACTGTGGAAAACATGACTTTTTGGTATTTCACACTGCAGTGCCCACACTCAGTTTGCTTTTCTCTAAAGAAGTAGGTGGTTATTGGAGTGGATTTCCCATAAAACAAGTCTTTTCTGAGCCCATGATTATTGATTATTCCATGTTACCTCTTTTGGGAATCAATCCATAGTGATGTTTGCTCTCAGCTGTCATTTGTTTGTACCCAGATGTGTGACATAAAAATGGAACAGCTAATAAGCAGGTGCAGCTTGGAGCTGTGCAAATAGCTTTAATGGGCCTGTTCATTCTTGCTTTGAATTCTCACTGTTCTTTTATATCCAGAAAGCAAAGCAATAAGATCAATGGCTGCTTGTGTAATGCAATGTTGGCAGTGATAATTAGAAAATGTATTATTGCACACATAATCATATCAGTTTTTGTCTCCTGCTGTAAGTCAAAGAGAGATTCAAAAGTTCAAGAATCAAGAAGAGTTGTAGAGCTTCAGTTCCAGCTGATATTTATTTCCTTCCTTGAAAAAGTTCTGTACACAAGTTTATATCAACAATCTGACAGGCAGTGAATGGACACAATTTAGCTGGCATGAGTTTCCCCCCCTTTCTCTGAGTCTCAAAAAAAGGGTGGCTCCTTTGTTTATGGCATGATTAGAGACAATAAATGATAATTCTACACAGCATATTGCACAGGATGGATGAAAAATAAAGTCAATATATTTAAAAATGCTTTCATATATATATAAAAAAAGAGTCCTGAACTGACCACCTTAAATGTAAGTAAGGATGTGTAAAAGATAGCAGTTCTAGACAGTGCCTGTCCTCGATAGCAACAACGTACATAAACACACAATCTTTTTGCTTTATGATACAGTCAAATATACAAAGATCGAGTTCACGGTTCATCGTTTTTCCTCATTTTTTCATTTTTTCTGAAAAACACAACAGCTAATAACCTGAATCTGAAATACAAATGCTATTCACCATGCCATAAAGATACTAAAACAATTATTAGCTAATAGTTAGCCGACAAGTAGAAAAGATTATATATTCAAATACAATGAGAAACGCAGTACAAGTAGGTGTTGCGGAACTCAAGTCAGAAATTTGAATATGCTTGATGTTGTCATCCTTGTTGTTTTGCTTGCTGTACTGATAGCCTGTTCAATCCAGTGGCTGATTGGCAAATTTGACATCAAATAATGAAAACATCAAGAAATAAGTCAAATTTAAAGCTACAATCTCCTCATGTGTTGTCATAGGCAAGATTTCTGATGGGAAATACAAAAGCAAGTGGCTGCTTTAGATAGTGAAGTTGTTACACCCACATGGTCCACAGGAATAGCCTCCAGAAATAATGCATTCCTGTGTCTTTAAGAAGCCTGCAGACTGGCACTGTAAACGTAGAAGGTAGGCTGATACAAAGACTGGTGCTGCTTTCAAGTGCTGTCGGAAAAATCGTAATGCAACCCTACAGCTAGGTGGTTAGGTCTCTCATACCTGTACTAACAATACAGGATGTTCAGACGTTGGACATCAGAAAACGTCTGGTCAGTACTAGCTGCAAAAATCAAAAAGAGTTTTCCAAATTTGTGAATTAAAACACCACTCGCACACCTGATTCATGTGATCTCGTCTGCTTGGTCACCAAAGTAAAAAAAAAAAAATCAGAGCTTGATGCTTTTCAGTTCTAAAATTAAACAATAGGCACCACAGTGATATAAGGTCTGTGTTGCTGGCTCTCCTTACAAAAGCATTTGCACAGGCAATAAAAAACGTATGTACGAGCTTACCATGAGCACTTGAAGGCAGCATAAAAACCAGCCTGCCGGGGTAGTAAAAATTAGGAAATCCAATACAGCTGTATTAGTAGGCTACACACACCGATTGTTGACTCCCCCATTTTCTATATAGATTTGTACAAAAATACACTGAGAAAATAATCAAACTGTTTCCTCTCTTTTAAGTGTCCAAAAGTGTGTACATTTAAATATAAAATGAAATCAAAAGTTGTGTGTTTTTAAAACTCTAGCCCTTCGCCTGAGAAGGAAATGTGACAGACACAGACATACTCACGAACAACAGTGTAAGAAAAAAACAGGACTAGATCATGTATACAAGAAATAAAAAAATGATCAAGTCAAAAATGCTTGGCCCAGTATATAAATACAACATCCCATATAAAATGGCATCTGAATACATGTACAAAACAAAGCTCAGAGGATGAAAAAGAATCGGTGAGGATTTCTCTATAGCTATCATCTGAAATTAAAGAATTTTGGTCCTGAATAGAAGAGAACACGTGTATAAAGTTCAGCACAGATTTGAAGTTGTGTTTGAATCCTGAAGTTTGAAAAATTACAACAGCTGGTGATTATTTCAATGTCCATTTTTTTTAAAGAGAAGAACCGAAAGCGAGCGCCACCTATCCATAAATAACCCTAATACTAGTTTTTAAACTGCTCGACAGTCTCACAAAAAATCTCAGCACAAGATAGGAACAAAGTAGGCTATCATGCTTAACATGTTTTTTGCTTTTGAGAAAATATTCGACTTTTAAAAAACATCAACCCACCTCGGTTTCATCAAAAATCCCTCTCGGTGACACACCACAATAAAAATGTCGCACGACAGTCCTGTTTCTGTACCTTTTTTAGTGGTGGAGTTCACTTGGCGGTTGGTAAAAAGTTGTGAAATGTCCCTTTTTTTTTAAATCGGCAACAACATTGATTAAGTGAACGGCGGACCGCGTAACGTGCAAATCAATCACAGTTAAGTTGTTCAGTTCAAAAACAGTTCAGGACTGAGCGTTTTACCAGCAGTAAGACCCAGTCTCTCCTTTTTCTCTCTCCCCTTCTCTCGTTCACAATGTACTTCCTCCACTTCTGTGGGGCGAACCAAGACCCCAGTCCACGCATCCAAAACAAAAAAAGCAAGTAATTCGCTTTAAAGTTTAGCTTTCCAATGATTTGCAGCTTTTGCCTACATGGACGAGGAGGGACGGGGCTAGTTTCAGTGGGGTTTTTTAGCCTACTAGTCTGCTGTAGTTTTAACACAAACTATTACACCCACTGTTACCAGGAACTCCTGACTCTGTTTGTGGTCATATTTTTGCTCACAGGACATTACCTGTTGTCTTTTTTTTTTCGCTTTAAATGTTTACTCAGTACGTAAACACCAGGTTGGAGATGGTGGACTCCAGCCAGTCCCCGGAGATCATCTCGCTGACTTCGGGCGTGCAGTAGTCGGGGAACTCGAAGTGAGAGCCCCCGGAGCCGGACTCAAAGTTCAAATCCAAGTCTCTGTCAAGCACCGAGGAGCCAAAGCTCCCCAGTGACATGCTATCAAAACTGGGACTCGGGTTGATGTCGAGCAAGTCGTCCTCGAACTCTTCATCCTCCGAGGAAGAGGAGGAAGATGAGTGGGACGAGGCGGAGGAGTGAGAGCCGGAGGGGGTAGGGGAGGAAGCCCGCCGACTGCTGTACATGTGCCCGCCCAGGCTGCCGCTGCTGCCGGGAGAGTCGGCTCCCTCCTCCCTGCCGCTGGCCGCGTCCTCATACAGGCTGAGCGGGTCGCTTGAGTCCGCCGAGCTGCTGAGCGTCGGGCTGGCCGGGACCACAACGGAGGACGCGGGGCTGGCGCTCAAGTTGGCCGCGTTGCTTCCGAAGACGTACACCCGCTTGGGCTTCTTGCCATCCGGTATCTGCCTGGCTGCTGAGGAGACAGATTTGGACTTGTAGAGAGAGTTGTGATGGTGCTCTGACTGGTGCTCAGAGGCAAACGGTGATGCTTTGGTGCTACTGCTGCCGCTCCCGAAAAGTGATTTGTGGGGTTTGCTGCTGCTGGGTGATTTGGATCCATTCTTCCTCGAAGATGAGGATGTCTTAGTGCTGGTGTTGTTCGAGCTACTGCTGAGTTTCTCCCCCTTGTCTCCGTTACTGCCAGGCTTGGAGGCGCTCGATTTTACCTTCTTCCTCGGCCGGTACTTGTAGTCGGGATAGTCCGCCATGTGCTTGAGCCTGAGCCGCTCCGCCTCTCTGATGAAGGGGATCTTGTCGCTGTCTCTGAGCAGCTTCCACCGCTTCCCCAGCCTCTTGGAGATCTCGGCGTTGTGCATGTCCGGAGACTGCTCCATGATCTTCCTCCTCTCGATCTGTGACCACACCATGAAGGCATTCATGGGTCTCTTGATGTGGCCGCTCGGAGTTTTACACCACGCCGGGTTGTCTCCCAACTTGTCCCCGGCGGTCGATGAGGCTGTGGAGCCCGGAGAGAGAGGAGAGGCGGCCGTGTCCAGGTCCATGCACGCCCCGGAGTCGGAGCTCGAATCCCCGGCGAAAAAGGACAGCGCCTCGGCGGTGCTCTCTGTGTGGCTCATTTTCTGCACCATGCTGCCCAGTTACACACACACACACAGAGGGAGAGCGGTGTACTTGCTCTTTCTCTCTCCCTCTCTCCTTGGTCCTCCGATTCACTTAAAAGCAAACTCAGCTCTTTTCTCCCACTCTTCGCAGTTGGAGCTGAGTAGAAAAAAAAAAGCGCAAGAAATAATTCACTCCTGAGATGTGCAGTAAACTCTCGGTAACAGTTCAGTCCAATGTAGCCTTAAAAAAGGCTATATGTGTAAATAAAAAATAAAAAAAAGTTTAATTTCCAGTCATGTAGGTGTTAAAACAGCACAGACAGTACAGCCCACTCTCCACTCGGTACCCTGTTATCTGTCTCTCTGTCTCTTCCTTCTGTGTTATAAAATCAATTCAGCCGTGTGGTGACTGAACATAGTCTATGCAGCTGCAGAGCGCAGACTGAGTGCCACACTGTGCACTCCGGCACTTACAAAGGGCTCCCAAGTACAGTGTGTAAGGTAAGTGCTTTTCTCTGCATCAGCTCTTTCCCCTCTCCTAGAAACAAAAGCCATGCATGCTGGGGAGGGTTAAAAAAGAAAACTAGAGCGAGTTACACTGTCCGCCTTCCATCAGCAGACCTGCAGTCGAGTTTCAAGCAGCCCTCCAGACTCGGCCCCCCTTGCTTGCATTTATCCCTTCTCGGAGATACAACGGCGATAAAAATCCGCCAATAGGACGCTGTCGCTACCCTGCTTCTGTGCCAAACTCACGCCCCCCTCGGCGCTGATTGGTCGAAAATGGAATCTAATAATAATCAGCGCGTGCAATGAGGAGCCTCGTGTCTGACCTCATTCCAGACTACAACAAGAAACTTCAATTTTTTTAAAGAGACACTGGCTTATATTATGGGACCCCTTTTTTCTACTCTCTTTACCACCAGCCCATGTGTGTACCATTAACATATAGCTGTATGGGAAGGTAACTATACTTTACCATATGGAAACTTTAACAATGAGTACAGTTTGTACCACTGAGTTGCCTGAGTAATACTGAACAAAAGAAATACTTGTAATATTAATCTCGTTCTCTGCTCCCGGTAGGGCTGGTGTTGGTGTTATGAAGGTGCGCACCCACTGAACAGAGAAAATCTGGATCCAGAGCGCAATTCAGCTGATGAAGTTTTTCATTAGCATGTTTACAAAGTAACGAATATGTTGAGGAGTGTAAGACCCTAATGGCCAGTCTTTGAAGTCCAAGACTCTATGCTGAGTATCTCATGTACTACGTGATCGCTTATGGAAAAGAGCAGGCTTTGGTTAATTTAAATAATTCCTGTTTGTTTTTAATTACTGGTTGTTTGCCTACAGGTGGTCACTGACTAGTCTTTTATGATCGATAGTTTATAAAAGAAGGCCATGTTCAACAGTTGAGCTTCTCTCACTGAGCGCTTCACAAACAGGGAAATGTCTCTTGGAAACATCATGATCGTTGGTGTGAGAAAAGACTCCAAGCCAAGCTATATATGCTCTGCGCTTTCACCTCTCTCTCTCTCTCTCTCTCTCTCTCTCTCTCTCTCTCTCTTTCCCTCTCTCTCTGTGAGGCGGGGCTGGGCGGTCTTTTGTCACATAACACACATCGAACCAGCCCCTCTCCAGCACACCATACAGAGAAAAGCGAGGGAGGCAGGCGGTGTGTGCAAACTCCCTGTGTCAGAGCACACATATCCGCACACCTCAAAGACACCAAGTCCAGTCTTTCGTGGAGTGACACAAATAAGAGTGACAGAAAATTGCATAGCACTGCGCCTTTGCGCACGGGGGACCTGTTTTACGCAGAGAAAACCCACTTTCTTACAGAACAAGATAAAAAAAATGCATATACTATAACTAGTGGAGATAACTACTTGAGAATGTATAACCAGTGAGAATTTATTTGTTTGATTTTTTTGATTTGTTTTAGGTTGTTTTTTTTTTGTTTGTTTTGTTTTTGAGGGGGCTTTAATACAATTGCAACCCCTTTGACGTAAAAGGTCTAATTTGCACTATCTGAGGTAAAATAATACTTCTCGACTTTTTATTTTGGTGATATGAATACCTGTATCTTCCGTGCGCATTCCAGCTCTCTTGCAAAATAATAAGTAGGCCTCCTATATTTCACTGTTAGATTACCAAGATCAAAATTAAGAAAGGGGAAAGGAGAAGGAGAGGGAGAAGGAGAAGGGTGGGATGCAAGCAGACTCTCAGGAGGTACAGTCTACAGTGCGGTGTCGGATTGTCGCTAGATGGCATCGCAGAGCCGGAGAGGACTCAGTTCGGCTATGTTGCAGAGAATTTAGGGAGGGTAACAGAGATCAGACCGAGCATTCAGAACAGTTACAGGGGTGAATTACATAATGTCTCTGTGCGACAGGGAGGCATCCAAGCGATGCTGTTGTGCGGGATATTTTTTTTTTACATGTGTGTGTTTGTGTGTACGTGGGTGTGCATGCGCGTCTGTTAGAGTAATGTATGAATGTCATGACTGTGGTTAAGTTAGAGCAGGCAACAAGAAAAACGCTTTAGAGTTGGTAAGAAAAACAGCTCAGTTTGAAATCAGTCACCATAATGATTTCAGCTTTCAAGAGAGCACGTCTCTGCACATGAAAATGCCATCAAAACATGAATGAAGTGGAAATAAATATATAGGTGTGCATGTCTGTGCGTAATAGAGAAAGAGAGGGAGACAGAGATGGTCAGACGTGTATACAAATGAAAGGAGAGTCAGAGGTGACTTTGATCACCACTAAGAAATTAGTATGAAAGTGTCGTCACCAAAGTAACTGGATGCATTTCACTGGGTACAATTATATTCAATATGGCCTCATATCTGCAGTGCATCCAAGTAAAGCAATGGGTAATTGGGCTCCAATTTGTGTGTTCATGGAGCAGAACTGCAATGGAAATAAGAATGTTAACTCATAAACTCACACTGCCCCTCAATGCCATTTTAATAAGGAACTGCAAGCAAACGTTATAGTATATAAGTCTGTGTTATAGAAGAAGCGGTAGACTTGTCCCTTGGGAATGAGTACGCTAAGATTTATATCTAAAAAAAAAAAGATGCTGTACAAATTTAAAGCAAAAACATCCAAATGAGTCAGTGTGACCGCTCAGTGTAAATCCCTCTTGATTTAAACTTTTTTTTTTTTTTAAATTAATAAAGTAGATCATCTTTTCATCTTTTCTTCGTTCCTCCAACAAACTCTTTGGAACTGAGTACACCTGGAATGACAGCTGGTGGCCCTTTTAAGCTAACACCTTATTCAGTACCTTGAGCAGGTGTCCTCTATTCTATTCCACCTATTCTACTCAATTCTCCAACTCAAAGACAAATAAGACCTTTCACCTAGTTTTGGCGTCATAGTTAACTTGAATACATGTCTTTTTCTTGGCTGCCCACACGTCTCTGTCTCTCTTTCTTTTTCTCTCTCCATCTCTGTCTCTCTCTCTCTCTCCCTTTCTCTCTCTCTCTCCGTCTATCAGTGTACACATTAGTATGCCACACACATGCATACACAGGCACACACACACATGACCTGAAAGGATAAGTAGTGCATTCAAACTTTCCTCTCGCTTTCCCTGTCTCTCTCTTTTACTGCCATTGTTCCAGTGAGGTGCAGCTGC
Organism: Acanthurus tractus; assembly: GCA_029783725.1. NCBI lineage: Eukaryota > Metazoa > Chordata > Actinopteri > Acanthuriformes > Acanthuridae > Acanthurus > Acanthurus tractus. The sequence continues at coordinate 20,160,848 of JAQNCA010000030.1, forward strand.
CACGCGAGTTGGAGTGGGTCGCGTGCCAAGCCTAATCTCAACAGGTGTTCTTTTGGGTGTCTCTCGCTCCTCCACCCCCCCACCCACCAAGTCTTTGTCTGTCCTCACTCTCTCGTTCTTCTTTCTCACTCTCTCTCTTTCCCCTCCTCCCCTTGGTACTTCAGCTGACTACTTTTCGTGCACTCTCTTGCTTTAATAGAATGACCATAATTGATTTCATTACTGCTGAGGTTTGTTTTGTTTTTTTGTTTTTTTGCAAGACTTGCCATGTGAGTATCCAAATCTGAGAAATGAGGCCAGCTAATGATTTGTACTTTCAAACCAACAAAAGAACTAGTTAAAACAAATCACAGAAGAATTAAGGAAAATAGATGATAAGAGACATAGAAGAATAAATAAAAATAATGATAATGGTGAAGAGAATGTATCAAAAAGAACAGGCACTTTGTGAAGGAGCTCAGTACAGTTTCTTGTCTTGTTACAGTGATTTACCCCTCAGGCTCTAAAATGCTCTGGTATCTTTTGCTGCTTCTGTTGCAATGCTGGTTTTTCTTCAAGTAAATATTGAATTTTGTTTTGGTCTGAGAGTAAGTCCAACTCTTGGTATCTGAGTTTTATTTTGGTAAAGAACTTGGTCTCTCTGTCTAAGTACAGGCTGCAATGTAGCAGGATGTCTCGCTCCCTCTCTGCTCTCTCTCCCCATCTTCCCTCTTGTCTCTGTCTGTGCTGTCTCCTCTCACCCGTCTCTCATTCCCTCCTCTGTCTCTGCTCTCCGCCTCCTCTTTCTGTCTACCAGCTCTCTCTTCCTCTCTCTCTCTCTTTAGTTCAGCTCAGTTTGTTTCACTGGCATGAATGTTAGATGAACAGTGTTGCCAAAGCACCTCCATCTCTCTCTTTTCTCTCTGCCCGTCTCCCTCTCAAGATAAATCTGATCTGAGGTCATCTGTTATTCAGAACACTGACACCATATGGTCAGCCACCCACTCAGAGTACATCCAGTCAGTTTCATGAAAACTTAAAATCTTCCCATGTTAAATATTGATGGAGCTGTATATTGACCAGCTGTCACAAACCCTGGTTAAAATTTAGCCTGCTGGAACTTTGAATCATAACTGATCATATCCATTACAAAAGCTCCTAATGTGAACAACAGCTCATTAAAAAACATCGCTTAAAACAGAAAGGTCACAACCAGACATGTGGGAAATAGAAATAAAGATAGAAAATGCAAGAAAGAATACTGCCTTTAAAATATAATGAGGTATTTAATTGGAGATATTTGGCAATGTAATCACAGCCTTAACAAGAAGAAACAGTTTCATACACAATTATAATTCTACTCCACCACACCATGCTCTTCATCAGCCACAGGTTGATCTTTGTTACAATTAAAAAAAACGTGAAGCTTTAGACAGACTTGCTAAACATAAATAGACAAAAAAAAAAAAAGTTTTTCTCTGTTAACCGAGTGTTGAGGGTACTGAGTGTGCAGAGAGAGTATTTTCTGAGGAAACAGCTGTCCTAAGGGGTGTCAATGATGTAGATAAGTGAGAAAAGTTTGACATGTTCCAGGATTTTTCTTGGAACTGGATGAACTTTGAGTCCCCATTCATCCCACAAATGTCACCATCTCTAACACTCCTTATTATATCCACTGCATGAACTAGGAGCTTGCCTAGAATACC
>JAQNCA010000030.1:20166088-20193180 GCA_029783725.1 Acanthurus tractus
ACACACACACACACACACACACACACACACACACACAGATGGTTTTGACATAACGAAAGTTGAGCTCTGCTCTTTCAGGCTCTTGATGGTGCAGTCAGTCAATATCAGGGTCAGGGTCAAAGGAAGAGACGCAGGGGAACTGGGGTGAAAAAGGAGGACAGAACATGAAAAAGTGGCTTTAGAAAGTGTAAGTTACAAACAACTTAAAATGACTCTTATGACCAGTAATGACCAATACAGATTGCCATTATTGCTGAGGTACTCACAGCACTCAGTACCTCATGATTAAGATATTTCCACCTGCAAGCAAGATGCAACAAACAACTTTATCGTAAATATTTTATGATAGTGTTGAAAAGCTCTGCCATCATGTTTCTGCAGTTGACATTTCAGTAACAAAGTATGCACTTTACACATTTTCTAGGATACAAAGCAGATGAGGGGGCATACTTACAAAACATCCAAAGGCTTCAAGAAGCCCAGATCCAACTAAGGAGGAACTTGTCAAAATAAGGTTATTGCTAGCATGAACGTAAGAAAAAAGTAGAAGTCTGAAAGAAGTTAAAGGCAGACAAGACCTGTTTAGGCTCAGTCAAATGCAGCAAGTAATGAGCCTCATAGTGTCATGTTTTTCCGTTAATTATCTCTCCACCTGAACCAGTGTATCTCTTGTAAATATTATGCAATATATCCTAAAAGCTCCCCAGCAAATTTCAGAGGATTTCAATAGAGTATGAAATTACTATGCCTCATAATTTGTAGATACGTATTTCTCTGCTAAATAAGCACTTTTGTGATATTAGAGGACATTATATTAAAAACGCCAGTCAAAGAGGGGCCTGCACTTCATCACCTTACCTTTGGGTTTCTGTAAAAAAGATGGGTAGGATTTCTATTCTCTGTCTTCCAACATATTAGAGACATATTGGATGTAATCTATCCTCCATCCAGCAAAGTGACAAAGTGCTTTCTCACCAATTACTAACTGCCATCTCCCTCTTCACACCTGGCAGGCAGAGGATGTGGCTGACAATGTGAACATGTGTGTGATGGAGAGGGAGAGAGGAGAAGGAGGGAAAAATGGGCAGAGTCATGCAGAGTAAAGATGGAGAGAGAGGTTTTAGAGGTTGTCACTGGTGTTTACGTGTCCTCTGTCTTTATCAGGTGACATATCTTCATCTCTGTGATATCACACTGTTGCAGCTAACTCTCCATTTCCGTGACGGTCTCTTTTTTTAGTTTGCAGAACCACTACACCATAATAAACAGGATTTCATTAGCTTTATTTTTCATTTTGCTGCTGAAATGTCCACTTTTCTATTCAATATTGCATAGTGATTCTGTCTTGTTTATAAACTTTTCAAAAATTTGCAGTTCTCTTTTGTAGAGTCCCCAAGTAACAGACGAGTTTGGACAGATTAATCATACAGCATGTTGCAAGAATTATAGACTCTCTCAAATGTTAGTAATAGCCACATGCTAAATTTTCCATTTTCAAATTGTATATGTAAAAATAAAAGTTCCATTCATGAAAAAACTCAAAGTGCTTTATAACTGAAACCATGTCCTCTGCCTGTGTTCAAATTTTTTTAAAAAAAGGTGCAGGATATAGTCAAGAAACTTCAGCAGGTGCTGGTTTAAAGAGCTATCTGGAGGCAGGAGTCAGTAAAACAGAACAGCACACTGTTCTCAGAGGCTCTCACAGATTTTTAATCTAGTAATGTTTGGATCTAACACAGATCTTCGTCAGGCATTGTCAAACCCTGACGTTTTGACAACCCCTGATGGAGTGCGGTTCTCTCTTTTTGTGTTTTCACTCTAATCTGAAAGCTGAAGGCCATGTGTTAGCAGTGGATACACTGAGCTTTAGTCTGTTGGCAATACAAACTCAATAACCACCAGCTGTTGAGACCAGTCAAGCACCATCCATCTGTCTGCTTTTCTGCCAGCCTGAGGAAACACTTTACAGAGTGCACTTTTCACTTCTTACACACACATGTACTGTATACTAGACATATCTGCAGTGCACATACATTTGACATGTATTTTCTCATAAATCATTACATCTGCAAACAGAAAAAACTCACTTTTCATCACACGTACAAGGTCTGTATTGTATTACACTACATGTGTGCAGTTAGGCGGTGTTGTCACACAAATAAAGCTAAACTCCTGCCAAGCTGCAGAGGTGCCTCCCTGCTCAGGTGTGCACACACTGAGACAAGGCTTCTCTTTCAGTGAAGAAGACCTGAGGCTGGCCTCAGCAAGCACAGCCCTGAAGGCACAGCACCACACCCTCAGCTGATTAGATCTCAGCCAACTGGTTAACGACAACGAGTTTACAGAGAAACAAGGACGTGAGCAAGTTGTACAAGGCTTTAGAGAACATGAGGAACGATCCGACACTGAGCTTCTGGAGCCTTCACAGGGAGAAGACAAACAGTGAGGTGTGGGGAGCTTCTGCTTTTGTTGTTTAGGCTGGACTACAGTAGATTATCCCTCCTAAATGACTTTCTAATGTAGACCTCATCTTTGTCAGGAGCAATGATCCCACATCACTCAGTGAGAATGCAAACCACCAACCACTCCTGCTCAGTTTTTTGTGCTTCCACTCCAGAGAAGAGCAGTGATTAAAGACACCGTGTTTTTGGGTTGTCTGTCTGTCATGTTCTGATGAATGTGATCTCATTCATCAAATTAGGTACAAAACTCACTTTTCTGGCAGTTATTCAATCCCACAACTCAGAAACAGAAGGAGAGATTGTGACCACATTTCACATTCGGTCAGATACTGACTTGGTGACACTAATCTCGGGTGCCTCCCTTGAAACTGTGCTGATTACTGAGATCTTCTGTGCTTCCAGGTCTAAAATGTTTGTGAGGGATCCATATTTGCAGAATTTGTGGCAGCAAAATCTATATTTAAAAAATTATAATCCACCACTTTCCTGTTGGTTTTGCTGGTTTTGAGCTTCAGGTGATTGTCTGGGCACCATGTGATGATGAACTTTGTCTGTTCTTTGTACTCAGTAAAAATAGTCTCTAAGTGTTGGCAGCATGTTTCTCACTGGGTATTCAATTCTGTATTCATACATATATAGTTGTTTTATTATTAAAGAATTAGGTCATAAAAACTGTTTTGAAGAAAACTCCCTCATGCAAGACATAATACTAGACTTTGTCTTTCTTTACTGCACACAATGATCAATGAACAGGCAAAGCTTAAGGAGGTGAGTAAACTAATATTTGCTCTTCTCCTTAGTAATTGAACTCATTATCACGGACAGCAAATTACTGGAGGGTGTTTGTGGAGACAAGATTTTCTTTGTTCATATTGAACCATTAAATGAATCAACCTTGGCTCAAATGGATCAAGTTATCTTTCAGATCAGCGTTTTCTACCTCTGCCATCATCACACTTAAGTCTTTGAACTCTCTGTGGGCAAAACCTCAGAGGTACACCTTTGCAAATCAAGCTGCTCTGATGACAGAACTTAGATACGGGAAGACAAATGAGTGCCCCACCGAAAACCCCCACAGAAAGCTCAGACCTTAAATAATTTCCATCCAAATGCGACCAGGTCTTCCTCTATAACTAGTCTTAGTCTAGTACAGCTGAGCTAAAAGACAAATGTCAGCATTCTTTACTCAGAGAAGCTGAAGAGCAGGAGGAAGAGGCTGTATGGAAAATATCTGACTTTTTCTCTTATGCAGGTGTGTAGCTTCAACCTCACTGTCTGATATTTTTGTCAGCCCATCTATGCTGAGCACTTCAGAATCAAGGGCAAAGAAAAATTTCTGTTATTTCACGCGCAGATAAAGCAGGTAAACATGGTGGTGTGCTTTTGAGAGAGTATTCCAGAGGCACCACGTGCTTCAAACACCAGACATCACAGTTATGTGCTTTCAGACTTTTAAACTGATGGCTTTTAAAAATTCCCACCAAGTTGATGTGGTATGTCAAATGTTTCTTTTGATTATTGGTTCTGTGTTGCATCTGAGTTTGTTTCTGTAATCCTTTTTTTACTTTGCAACCTTTTCATGTTTCATTTTCTCCCCTATGGGATAAGCAAGGGCTTTTGAGTGAACAGACATAAGGAAACATCTGCTAAAATGAAGTAACATTTGTCTCTGAGAGCAGGACAAACATGTCTCCATACAGCGGGATAAGGTGTACACTCTAGGCTTTCTCACTTTAATCACTTCATTTATGAATTTTAACAATTACAAACAGTCAGATAAAGTGGACCTAAATCTGTTGGGATAGTTAAAAAATTTGCTGTGTGAAAATAATCGAATTGTAACAGGAAGAATGAATAGCTGGGATTGATATTTGAGCCTATAGTTTTGTATGGCTGTATGTGTTTGCACGTGTGTGTGTGTGTGTGTGTGAGTGAGTGTGTGTGCACATATGTGTGTGGTGCATGTGGTCTTTGAGTTGAAGACTGTCATGTCCACACCCACTTATACACCCACTCACCCACCCACAAATACACACAGCTATTTGTTTGTAAAACTGCGAGTGACAGTGAGTGATAGTTGAATGATGGCCTCAGCTGATTGCTGCACAACAACGCTGCAGCCAGCTACACACACACTCACACACACTACACACACAGACACACACAGACACTGTGCGCACACACACACACACACAGACACACACAGACACACACAACACTTTCTGCCAGTCTGCCACCACAGAGTTAGCAACAGTCTGCGTTTTGCCTCCCTCACTTCTCCAAGCCAGTCGCTCTGCACTGCGGCAGGCAGGGGAAGCAGACACACTCTCACACACACTCCTCTCTGCTCCACTCCCATATTTTTTGGAAGGGAAGAGACGAGGAGCGAGCAAAAGCAAGACAGCACGGCGGTTTTTGTAATTTTTAACGTTTTAACGGAGAGCTGCTGTAAAATCCGACAGACATCTCGGGGATTTCTTGCCTTGTGCTGAAAGTTGTTCTAAAGAGATTTGGAGTAATGTCATTACAAAAGGAATACGCACAACTCAAGCTGGCAGCAAATAAAGCGACACAATAAAAAGTGGGAAGAAAGAACAGTCAATTTGGACCTATGTGGTGGATTTTTGGAAGCGAGTGAACGTGCAATATTCCAATGGTCTGTCTTTGGATGGCAGTGAGAAGGCAGAAGTGATGCCAAAGGTTTCTCCCTGTTCTTCTTTGAAAACAATCTTGCAGCAGCTGACCCCTTGGGCTCTGGCTATGCTCAGTCTCCACCTCTGTGCAACTGCTGATAAAGCGATGGAAATCACCCATTCCCATTCCAGGATATAGATGCAGCCGGGCCTTGTGATTGTGCAGATTCTGCACCCTCCATATTGCAACGGAAATCAGATTCAGTGCAGCGGTATCCAGCCAGGCGAGCTGTCCAGCAACCGGCACCAAGCCCGGAGAAATCGTAGCCCCAGTGGAGGAGATGGAGAGGCAAAAAACGATGGAATGAATGAATGGTGAGGGAGAGAGAGAGAGACAGACAGAGAGAGAGAGAGGAGCTCCCAGACACTGTGACCTACATTCAACACTGTCTGGAGTCAGAGACAGAGTGAGAGGGAAAGACAGAGGGAAGGGGATGCAGGGAGCCAGCAGAAACAGAAAGTGAGAGGGTGAGATGGCAAGAAAGAATGATGAACAAGAGAGAAGGAGACACAGAAACAAAGAGCAGCAGAAAAAGAGCAGAGGCAGAGAGAGAAAACTGATCCTCAGCTGAGATTTCTGACTGTCCATCCTTCCTTTTCTCTTTTGTATATTCCCTCATGCCTCTTTTTTATGCTCCCTTCCTTTCCCCGTATCCCCTTTCTCCCTCTGCTGCTTTCTTTCCATCTCTTCTCATTAATCAACCATTGTCTGGGGTGTCTGGGGGAATGCGGTTTCCAATAGTGTAAACCCCTGTCTGTGGCGCACAAACAGGCACAAAAACAATCACTTAGGAGCGTCACTTTTCACACTTTTGTTGTTTTGCTCGTGCTCCTCATCCTCTTCTCCAAGCTTTGTTCCCTTTGTCTCTCAATCTCCTTTTCGCTTCCTCTTCCCCCATTGTTCCCCCTCCCCTTCCCTCTCTGCATCCCATTTGTAACCCTCTTTCCTCCATGTGTTCAACCACCCCATACCAACTCCCCATCCACACTTATCTTTTCTCTTTCTTTTTCCTCCTCTGTCAGCGTTTATCTATATCTGACTAGCTCTAACAGTATTTTTATGGTGGATTACTTTGTCTAGCTGCAGGCTTTTATCTAGCGTCACTGGAGGGGGAAGAGCAGCACCAAAGCAGCAGCAGCAGCAGCAGCTTTATCTGTCTATCTGTGTGTGAGAGTGGTGAGCTGGGCTCTATATCTGTCAGATCGCCTTTTGGATGGAGAGCTGTCTGTCTGAAAGCTGGTGGCTTACAAGCTTTTTCTCACAGTGTTTTGTAGCAGAATGTAAAGTTGGAAAAGTGGTATATTTCAGTGTGACTGCCTACCTGGCTGAACATCTGTCCATCTGTGGCTCTGTGGGTTTATACTGTGTCCCACTGCAGGGTCACAGATTGGTTCAGACTCAGGGATGACTGCCTCGACTGCAAATTTACAGACTTATCTTAGCATACGAGTCCAAATATTAAGAAAACTCCTAACTGTTCTTCCCCCTCTACTTTGGTTTAGTTTTTTGCCCTTCTTTCTTCCAATTTTTGTCTCCTTCCCTGCCTCCTTCCCACTCCATTCATTCCCTCCACTTGCATGTCAGTCCTCAGGGATCAGCGTTAAGGACATGAGAGGGGATTGCAGTTGAAGGAGGGGAAATGACATGGGTAATGGAAGAGGACACACAGGCACCTGTCAGGGAAAATCAAGGTTGGAGAGGGGGAGGAAATGAATTATTAATGAGACAGAATTACAGGGCTTTCACCTTCTTCAAGCTTGATCAGAATGTTTGATTTTAAATCTTACAGAGGGAAAATCTATGTCTTTGTTGCACCCTGACTTTGGACTTATAGCAACAATCACAGAGGGAAATTTATTTTCATAGCAGTTCCTTTATTATAGGTTTCATTTTTTTTTTTTTTTAGTTTTGTACTTTTGTACTAAAATTTGCTTTTTCATTTTTTTCAGAGGCTGACATGGTGGCCAAAAGTAGTTTAGTAGAAAAAAACTAGCATATATCGGTTTTATATTCTCAGTGATTCACTGCTGCTCTCTGTGACCAGGACAGCAAGCACTTTGTCCTGCCTTCACATCTCGCATCCCACATCCTCATACAGGAAATGATGTGATTTTTTTAAAAAATCGAATTATTTTTTCCCCTTTCTGTAGCACTGTGGTAGCTTAAATCATCGCTAACTCTGCCTCTGCTCATTGTAACTCTGACAGATTCTCGCAAACCGCGCTTGACAAGCTTGTTTAGGCCACTGTGCTCTTTCTATATCAACATAATAAGGTTGACCTTTACATAAACATGCATCCAATGAACAACTAGCATCCCCCAGTTTTCACTCTGCCATCTTCCTACATCACATGACAGGTCCATTATTTGTAAATGGCAACTACACAGCACATCCCTCGCCACTTACAGCGAATCTATATGGTGTTTGCTGTCTTCCTGTGTGTCAAAATTTCCCAGTAGCACCCTTTTATCTTATGTCCCGTTGCGGCCTGGTTTGTAAATATCTATAAAATTATTAGGAAATTGAAGAAAAACCCCCATGAAAGGAGTTACAACTGCATTGTACGGTGCATTATTGGGCTTGTTCCTGCTGTAAAGAGTACATGGCAGACAATGCCAGCTGTCAATTACAGTCTAAAACTGCAAAATTGGAGTTTCTCTCCAAGACTTTGTAGAAGATGGCGAGTGCACTCTGCTTGTGCCTCTTACAGTAAATTGCATCTATTTGTGGAATGGCAGCAGTGTGTTCTCCTCATCTTATAGCTTTACATGGTTCCTTGCCAAATCATTTTCTATGTGGCATTTCTCAGCGCATAATGGATGCACTTTTTACCTTCCCTTTACAGTCCTTTTCAAATTCTGCGCTATAATGTTATAAATTCATGGTTTTCAGTCCTGAATGCTCAAGTATGTAACATATCTGCACTAAATGACTGAAAAGGAAAAGACCCATCTAAAATTTTTCATGAGTAGTGTGCTGAAATTATCTCAAGGTTTGTTCCTTGAGACATCCATAATTTCATTCAAGTAATGGTACTGACTGTCTTAGATAGTCAATAAAACTAAAACTATCTGTGGCCTATTTTCTTTTAGTATGAGTCCTGTTTGGATCCATCTGGCACATGCAAACATACATTGGCAAACATATCTACTCCGCCAAGATTTAAGGAGACTGAATTATAAACAAATCCGTTTTTTTGTGGGCCTTTAACAATATCAAAGCTGCATGTGTGCTCAGTTAATATGCCTTTCTTAAGTGTCTACAGACATTTGAGAAGCAGAAAGTGTAGAAAATCTGCATTTTATTTACCATTTTTTATTTTTATGCCCAAAAGGTTAAACAAGCATCCTAAAAGTTCATAGAGTCATTTAAATTAATATCAATTTTTCACGATCAGGTCCAAAAACAACATGAGGAGTCTCGTCCCCCTGTGTTATTTATCAGGTCTCATTTTGTGGGAGTTTACAGGAATTACTGGCACCCCGGAGAGTTCACTTTAACACACACATATTCATTAATCGAATCTATGGTGAGCTGAGTGTCAAACATTAAACCAATAAAGGTACGATCTTCTTCTCTTTCATAAGTCACGTCTTTCACATTAGGCTACATTTCCTCACTGTGTTCGATATGGCTTCATTCTCAGTAGGTGGTCAAGTGCTGTATTAAATCATCATCTTATTCATTTCTGCCTCACTCATCTAGCTTGTGATATACCAAATTTCCCTCTTAATTCGTCCTTCCTACACGGACATGAGAGAGGAGATTGTTTTACTGTGTGAAACATTAGATAGTGGCAAAGCTCTTCACACCAAATATGAGGAATTGTTCTTAAACATTTCAGAATAAAAGAGAAATTGTTATTTTTATCAATTCTTCACAGATTTCATTCTGCTCTCTACAATTCCTTCCCAGTTCGATTTGTGAAAGAGCTACATCTGTTGTGTGAGGGGGGGGGTCTGCTGTGATGGATTATTACTACCATGAAGTGACATTGGATCTGTTAAACTGGAGAATAGAAATGATAATCATTTCAGTTTGCTGTTCGGGGTCTCGTCACTTTATTTCCTTCCTTGTTCAGTGAAATCAACAGAGCACAGAGAGAAATGTCTCAGCTTGTTTTATCCAGCACTTTAGATTTTAATTCGATCTGTTCTCAATTAAAGGGCAATACTTCCAATGAGACGAGCCCTGAATCACAGTGTACCAGGTAAGTGGTTGTTTGCTCTGTTTTGCAGACAATCAAACATATCAAATTGAAATCTTGTCTTTGTCTCTCAGTTGGATTGATTTGCAGCATTTTTTTTTGATGGATAAATGAGGGCGATTGTACAAAGTGTGTGTCTCTAGATCTGTGAAAAAGGTTAACAATTAAAGGATTTGACAACTTGCTGATTTTGTCAGTGATGTTTTTTTTGTCCATCTTTCTGTGCACATAAAGACAAGAATATAAGAAGAATGACAGTCAAAACAATTAACATGTTCTGACAAGATTAAAACAACTCCTTTTAATTGTGTATTCAAAATGAATGATGACAACTATAATTATGTAATTGCTGACAGCCGTAGACTTTTTGAAGTTTTTTTTATTAGACATTGATTTATTACTTTTAATGTTATTTTTGTTACTTTTGTTATTTTGGTAAAAACATCTAACACAGTTTAAAGCAGCATGCTGGTTATGCAGAGAAGTATTTAAATGTAACTGTTTGGATGATATACTGATCCATTTAAATGTTCACTTAAGATCCTCCATGGTATGTTTGAACAGAGGTGTCACTGAGAGTTTGATATTCCACAGACATAAAGTCCTCTTTGTTATTATTCCAGGAGGTGAGAAGCAGGTTTCAGGTGACAGGCAGGTCAAACCAGCTTTAAACTACTGACTCAACTCAGTGACTCACACACAGTATGTTGTGTCAACAGATAAAGAGATAGACATTTGAACTCAGATGGAAAAATACGCACGCAGACACACACGGCTTCATGGTTTTGGTGGAGTGTAAACAATATGAACTGTGTGAGACACATAACAGATCTGTTTGTTCACTAAAGTTCAGTTAAACTGATATAACTGCTGCTTTCATGTGTATTTGAACTGCATCTGCTTTGAAAAGTGTGCAGATTGACAGTGGAGGCAGTGAGAATGTAATCTTTCATGGCATTTACAAGACAATGACTATATAATCTACCAGTCATTATTGGAGCATTTTGGCCCAATTCAGAAAAACACAAAATTGAAAATAAATATTAGTAGAAACCTATTACATCAAATTATGAGTAATTCTCTTTGGCAACATAAGCAGCTGAATGCCACATTACAGTTTCAAAGATGCCACACTAGCTTGTAACAGAGTGAATGGAGCCTCTCAGTCAATCACTCTGTGCACTAACGGCCAGTTAATTTCTCCTTTTTATACAAAATTCCAAGACTGATTTTAGTGAAGCTAGATCATATTTCATAAAGAACATGCTGTCTAGTTTGGCCTCAAATTTTTTTTTTAGCTGTTCTGCCTCAACTCTTGGTACTGAGTTTCTGAAGTAACCTGTAACTGCTGCCACTGTAACTGCTAGTTAGCTCTGTCAGCCATGTGGCTAGCTGAAGGTATGTTTGTGTGTCATACAGCTATCACAGGAAATTTGGACCACCGTGAGGAGGAGATTTTAATGTCTGGGGGCAGAGGAAGACCCAGTGGCAAATGTTGGTGGGTGATGGGCAAAGTGAATGGGAAACAGAGCCAGACCCTGGTGACACAAACAAGCATAGAAGCAACAACTGTCATTATGACAGAAGCAAAGATAAAGAAAATGTTGATGAAGGAAGCTAAAAAGAGTAAACAGTGGGACCAAGTGAGAGACAATAGCAAATGTAGAACTAGATTTCAGTCATTCGCAAGAGTTTCAGGGAGAAAAAAAGGCTGTGAGACAGACACTGAGATGGATTTATTGCAGTTGCAATCGCTAGATGCTTGCTTGATCTATTTACAGTTGCCAAATTTGTGTGTGCTTGCTTGTGCATTCATGTGTGTAAATGCCGTTTTATGAGTATGCAGGTAGGTAAAAGGTTGATGCATCTATTCCTTTTTCTCCTCAGGGATGTGTGTCTGTGTTTGCCTGTAAACATGCCAAGTCTGACTCTGTGTTCTTTGAACATCTTCTTCATTAGCAGAATGAGTGCGAGTGTAGCTACACACTGACACGTTGTGTTCTGGGGCAACTGGCGAAGAGTCAGGAAGCAAACAGCATGCACACACATTCAGTGTAACATGCCTTAATGATATGGAATCTGACTAAAAGACAGATATGCACACCGAGGGAGGGCACACTGTCGGGTAAGCATGCCCATGGCATATCCCAGTGAAAAGGCTGTGCAGTATGTATGTTGACAGGTGAGATGAGATACAATTCTGCATGCTTGTGAGTACACATCAGTGACGAACAAAGATTAAAACCACACAAACAGCCTGAAAAGTGACATGTCCGTGTACATGAATTGTTGGCAGGTTCACCAAGTTCACCCTCTGTGGCAAGTTTCATCCTAACTACTGTCGCAAGATGGGTTGTTTTTTCTAACATACAGCAGGGTTTTATGTCTGAAACACCTATGCACACAATGAGAACATCAATACATACAGTACACACTGACTCACTGGGAAAACACAGACTTACACTGCCGCAGACACACACAAGCACACACACCTCTCCCAGACAGTCCCATATGGACTCATTAGGGGCCAGTCTATCGCCACCTGTGCACTGAGAGGCCCAACGGACCGGCTTTGACACTGACAACGGACAGGAGCTGTGCAGGGAATACACGCATACATGCACACATACACTCACACACACGCGCGCACAGGTGTAGGCTATCATGCATGCATGTGGACACACAAGCATGTGCACACAAGACAGACACACACCCATTCTTAAAGGCAGACAGGAACACTATGTGCACTAGCTTGAGACTAACAATAGAGAGAGTAATTAGACCATACTGACATTTACTTGTATGTTTTAATTTTTATGCAGACACACCCCTTTATATACGCTGACATTTGTGCACATATCATCTAAACAGAACAGTTAATTAGGAGGAACACTAGAGGAGAAAAAAAATTAGATTGACTTCTTAACTAAACCAAAAACCTAATATCTTATAATTAGACGAAGGGCCACTCAAACTGGACCCAGCAGCGGTAGTTGAAGAATTGTCCTTTGCAGGAATTTAGCATCAACTTCAGAAGTTTTCATCCTATATGTGTATGGTCCTTACCACACACACCCTCATTATATGCAAGGCCAAAGTGTACCACATTGAGATGCAAACAGATAAAAGGTCAAATTACATAGCATGATTTATTTTAACTGCACCTGAACATGCACTGATTCATTAAAGAGCATAATCAGGAAGCACCTGACTAGTACCTGTACTTTTCAGGTATTGAAGCTCAGGTTAGATGTACAGCTTTTTTTTTTTAACTGATCAAGTTTGGGAGTTGTTTTTTAATGTCTAATGAGATAACTGTCCACTTATGCTGTGTAGAGTACACAAAGAACTCTGTTTACGTATACAGATTTAAAGTTTCTAATTTATAATATCCAAAACATAAATAAATAAACACATAATAATACAAACCATTTATCAACAAAATTCTGCCTAAAGCAAAGTTTAATTTAGTCACTGGTATTAGTGTCTAAAGTCAACTTACTGGCTTGAAGGAACTTGTGAGTGCCTTAATTCAGTGCCTCTTTTAATCTTCTTAATTTAGTTGTATGTGATTATGTATGTATTTAAAACCCTTTTGCTTTTCACATGTAGACATTTAGACAAACAATTACACATATATAAACATGCTGGTATGTTTGTCTGGGAGCAGAGACATAAAAGAATTGATATTTAATGGGAAGAAACTAGAAGATGAGAAGGAAAAGAATAGAATTAGAGCAATCCAAGTTGATAAATGTTAAATATTAACAGAGTGTGTACATACAGAATTCAACAAAGAGAGCAAAAAGAAGAACATTCAGTCCTTTTCAGCTCTTTTTTCTGTGGATCACTGCTGTTCTTGTCATTAAAGGAGGGGGAGCAGGCAATTGGTTGTGTCAGTGATCCACCAGGATTCCTAGCTCTGGGAAAACTGTGATCCTGGCTATATATGTTTTGCATACTATATATGTTAAACAAGTGGCTGGCTGTGTGTGTGTATGTGTGTGTGAACAGCGCCATCAATGCACTATCTAGCATCAAAAGGAATGACACTTGATCTACCTGCATCGTTGTGAGTGTGCATGTGTGTGCGTGTGTGTGTGTGTGTGTGCTGCATATCAGATGAGACATGATTATGTGTTCCTGCAAATTCTGCTGCCTGGCATGGTAAGTTTTGTGAAGGTCTAGGAGGGATTTATGCGACATGCTTTATTCAGCACTGTAACACAAACTTACTGGCACCCTAAGGAACACAATATAAAAGTGTTTTTACTGTCTATATGTACAGTTTATGTACAGCTGTCTCAATACACACACTGTGCTGCTCACAATGCACTGACATTCTTTTTAAGACAACAATATTTTTGTACTATACAATAACCACTGCCTTTAGAATGGGCTATTGAGCTCTCACACACCTGACAGTTACTCAAAATAAAATGTCACAGTGCAAACAAGTCATCCTCGCATGCTTAGTATCTATCCACTGAGAGGATCAAGGACATATGAGACCTCCTTTAAGTGAAAAGAGGGTTAAAATCGACATCCAACCAACTGTTATTAAAACACAGTAAGGTGAAACTTTAGTTCTACTTAAGCCAGCTGTGCTCACTGCAGCAGGAGGTGTAAATGTGGTCAAAAGCCTCCGTAAGCCAGTAATGCAACATTTTACCCACAGTTTAAACCACTGAGATATTTTATCACAGAGAAAACTGGTTTACTCTGTATTATAAAAAAGTCTATAAATGCCACCAGGTATTAATTAATTTGCTTCTAAAATAAACAAGCAGTATGGCGAATGTGCAGATAAAATAATGAGCCTGTCATGAGCTCACTCAGTCAAAAGCTGTTAATATCTGATCGTATTTTTATCTTCTCCTTTTTCTTCACCAATTTTTCTCGTAAATCTAATGGACAACAGTTCTGCCCGGCAACAGCAACACGGGAGGGAAGGTGATAACTATTTAAAGCTCCCTAGGTCTCTACAGTCCATATATAAGTCTAAAAAACTACACGGACAAATGTTGTGCTTAATAATTAATCTTTTTTTATATTTCATAATAAGCTTTGTTTCATTCAAAGCTAACTGATTACCACTTAATCATGTGACCTATTAAAATGCTGCACAGTGAAATGCAGCCCACATGATTTGTCAGACTTCCAGCACAACACACAGACTCTCTGCACACCACCAATCAGAATCTAGTGACCCTTCAACCAACTTGCTCACAGTGTGAATGCAAGAGTTACATGTTGTTAATGACCTGTCAAGGTCATGTTCTACTTTGAGCTTTTTCTCCATTTCCACACTTCTCGGGGGTGCGTAGCGTTCATACTTCATCACAGTAGGTCACAGCCACACTGCTCCCCTCTGCATTACACAGGGCTACACCTCTCTATCGCTGTGAAGGTAAAAACTTTAACCATTTACATATGCATGCTGATGTGTGTCCATGCACACACTCACACACACACACACACACACACACACACACATATAACCTAATAATAGCCTAACCTTTATGCTGGATCAGTTACTGATGTCTCGGGATATTTCATCATGTTGAAGTGAGGTGAAAGATCTCGTTCTCTCGTTTCCAACTTTTCTCCCTCTTTCTAGCTTTAGTTCTCCCTTTGCCTCTCTCCCTTACCCGTCTCCCCCCAAACTGGCCTTTATCTGTGAACTTTGCTTGACCCTCCTCTGCTAATCTGCCATGCTCTAGGGAGGCCGGTGTCAAAATGCAGGGCTTTAATAGAGTCTGGGAGCTAAGGGCTAAAGTAACACAGAGAGTAAAGAGAATAAAAGATGGCTGCTTGTAGCATGGCTAATGACAGGCTCCATGAAATGCTATGAAAGGGCTTGACCATCTTTCATCAGCTTGTCCCAAGGTGAAAGAGATCTGGTCATTTTCATCACGGGTGTAAAATCAAATTGACTTTACTTGCACAGCTGTTCTCATTCACTTTTTTCACTTTTCTCATTCATTGCCTCTTTAGTGCCGCACTTTACAGTGGTTTGTCAATGTAGAGGACCCCCTTTCTGCTCATGTCTGTTGCTCTGCTTGTGTTTGCATATCTTCATTAATTCAGACCAGTGAAGAATTTGTTGGAATAATATAAGCAAGAACTAGCACATTTACGGTGGTTAGGGACTTGTCCATACTCATGGGGTTCTGGGCTGCGCCTGAGCCAACAGAGTCAATTTAAAACAGAGCCAACAGACTGAAAGCAACGTAGTTCACACCATGTTTGTATTTTCACGCATTAAAATCAATTTAAACCCAGCACTTTCACACTTGGCTATCTGGCGTGTTTTCCAGGTTTTGCAGGGGCTATTTTAAATAACCAGCAGGGTTCCATTTAAAACTTTTGCAGTTTTGTCATAGAAGTCTTTTCACTTACTTAAAACACATCTGAAAGGTTACACATTTCAGCAGGAGAGTCTGTGATCTCTCTGCATCATTACACACCTTATGCCACCATCTTTCCACCTCTGTTTCCCTCAACATCTTTTACCAGACCCCAAGAGAGGTAGAGGAACTGAAGAAGGGATCTACAGACACAGGCAAGAAAGAGTTATCAGATAAAGAAACTTTTATTGTATCCAGTTTCTTGTAGCTTCAGTTAAATTACACTTTAAAAATGTTAAACTCACTTCAGTCACAGCTTTTCCAAAACTTTTTTTATTGGTGGTATTTTTATATTGAAAGGTATGTTTAAGGATAAAGGTGTCATTATACGAGAACACTTTGCCCAAGTCATGTTATTTTAGAAAAGTTTCCTCAACATCTATTGGAATGCTACCTTGGACATCTCAATGTGAGATCACAAAAATAAATGAATTAATAAATGATAAATCCTGTAGCTGCACTTATAGTTTTTACAAGGTCTAGAAAGTTACCTTTTATTGAGTTCATGTTTATTTCAGTATGTAATAAAAGGAAGAAGTCGGTCAATAGACAAGAAGAGGAACAATCTGAAGCTGTTTCCTCTCAACGGTCTGTTAAAACGTATTCCTTTTTCTACACCACAAAGAAGTTGTATCTAATTCAGCATATTTTCACCTTTTGACCCACTGAATATTTCTGTGAAGAAAACAGATGCTTTGAGAGGTGTATCTGTGTGAAAAACCCTTTCTTTCTTCTCAGCTCTTTGAGGCAGATGCTAAGCTTTTCATTTTTTCTTAAATTTTTATCCAGCACTGCCAACCACTTTAACACATTGTTGTGTTTGTTTTGCACCACTTGTATGTAACCCTGAACACCGTATTGTTGCTATCCTTGAACTCACAGTCTGCTTTCAATGCGACCTGATAAAAACATCCATTTGTGGCATTTTGGTATTTAATGTCTATGTTTTGTTGTTGTCTTTTCGATTTTCGCTGTAGGTTTTTGTCCATCCAGTGCTTCAGTGTCATTAACTGCTGTGCTTCTATTGTGGCCTATTGCTCAGCAAAAACAATTATGTCAAGGAGAGAACAACTTAATAGAATCAACAAAAAAACAGGCAATATCTTTTTTTAGTGGGAAAACACAAGAAAAAAAATCACCATTTGTTACATGTATTGTCAGTATATTTCTTTTTATATCAAGCATTATTTAATGATATTCAGTGATATATTTGTCACTTTTGTTCATATGTTTTTGTGAGTTAACAAGAATATAAAAATCATGATATAATAAGTATGATAGAAAGTAAAGACAAAAGCATCTATATGTCAATGTCATCTTTCACTGAAAAAGACAAGCAATTCAATGAGCATCATGACAAAAAAGGAATTTTCTCAGCAATTCTTCACAGCAATTGATTGGTGCTCTGTGTGTGAAAAGGTCTCATATCAATAATTTCAATAGATCTGGGCAAAAAGGGCAAATAATTGCTGCTTAAATTTGTGATGTTTGGATACTATTCCAACTTTTCAGTTCAGGCTGCATACTAATGTCGCCTTGTGTTGTTTTATCATCAAAACAATCTTTATGCTTGCAAGATTATTTATTAAAAGGAAGCTTGAAAGAGAAAAAAAGGACATGATGATAAATATGTTCACAGAAGTGGAGACCCTAGATATGAATCCACAAGGTCATAAATCACTGGTTTACTTGCTTTATTTAGGGGTTGGTTCTAACATTATAGATTGCACTGCAGGATATGAGAAAGTCTAAATGTTAGTGTAGAGCTGGTTCACTCCTTTAAACATTCATGCAAATACGATCTGGAAAGCTTTGTACAGTCTAATTTGCAGCTGAAAAGCTTTTAATTGCGCGTATCAACAAGGTGCTTGTGTGTCCCTGTGTACATGTGTATGTACATGTGTGTAATGTCCTGGTGCTTTGCCAGTGACTCAGTCATTAGTATCCTGCCTACGCACACACACACACACACACACACACACACACCAACAGCCAAAGCAAAACACACATCCAAATGTAGGCACACTCACATGCACCACCAGCCAACACCCCAACACACACCCCTTTATGTCCCCTTCACTGTGCACACACACACATTGTTACTCTCATTGACACACACCCTGCAAACACACGCATACACACACACATATAACATCTCATTCAATTTCACACATGTCAGGGGAGACTCCCAACCAGGCAGTCATATTAAACTAGCTCATTATTTATGCAAGGGGAGAGATTGCCGGTCCCCAATTCACTTCATAAAATGTTAATATATTCATCGGGAAATTGTAGTCTTTTAATCTGCCCCACCAGAAAAACACTTATCTGCCACTACAGCACCATGTTTTACAGTAGCTCTCTCTCTATCCTCAGACTCATTCTCCCTCTATATCTCCCTGTTTTGCCTTTCTACTTCTTTTTCTCATTCCCTATCTGTCCTTCTCCCCCATCCAAGAAGTAGCTTGTGGAGATCATGTGCGACATTTAGAATGCTAATTTCTATTGTCTTCTTCATGTTTTGTAATCAGGAAAATGTGGTGTATTTTGCTCAGCAAGATTTTGGCTGTCATTGAAAAATACAATTTTCTCTTAATGATCAGCTACCGAGAGAGACAAACTAGTATGTCAAGAATATCTTTGTTTCAGTGAGAGGAAAAAGGTAATTTTTTTTATCATTAGGTGCATACGATGAGAAACAATGTGACACTCTTTAGATATTCATAGGTTTTCAAGGAAAAAGACACATGTTAAAACAAAATTGACAAGTTTTAAATGCAGAGTTTCTGTTATTTATTTACATAAACAACTAATATTAGCTGTCCACACTTAAGTTAGGATGAGAAATATATTTGGTGTATACACCTGACTATATCACTACATGTTATTTTCTGTATTTTGAAAATCTGTTTTCCTTTGAGAAGCAAGTTAATTATTCTACCCAGTTAAAGCCAAGTCAAACCCTTTTAAATCTTAAAAAAAAAACAACATACTGTAGTTCAATTTACCTCCATGTTTTCTTTTTTCTGCTCATTTCTTTCTTTCCACGGCTGGCAGACAAAAATATCTCCACTCCTCCAGTTTTATTTAAAAAAAACATTTCTATCACCTAAAATGAAGCAGTGCTAGCTAGCTGAAAATTACCTCGGTTGCTATGCAACGGCAGCATCCGTGCAAAGCCCTGTCATTTCCCAAGCCAAACTAATATCCCATAATAACCTCAAATAAGCCCTCTTCTTGTGCGTGTGTGTGTGTGAGTGTGCATGTGCAGGTGTGTGTGTGTGTGTGAGTGAGAGAGAAAAAGAGAGAGAAAAGATAAAAGACAGTGTCCGTCTGTCTGTGTGCATGAATATTGCACTTGTGTGTACATTATGCATGTGTGTGGACATGGCTGCCTGTATGTCTGTCTTGTGGATTTTGTTGAGGGAGTCATTCCAGAAACAAATCAAAGAGAAGGAACACTAGAAAAACAGATGTTATTGGAATTGTAAAGGCCTACCGCTGGGATTCATTTTGAATGTTTTCATTACACGATTAAAATATTGACATTATCATATTTTGAATGTTTAATGATTTTAAGTAATTTTAAAGATTCTCTCCAGATACATTAAGGTAAAAATATTCTCTTATTATTGCTTGTAGTTTGTTTAACTTTGTTTCCCTACTTAAAATAATTAAATAACACTTATGTAAAGGGGCTTGGGGAACATATCTCTGTATCCCTAAATGAAAAATTCTAGATTTATTAATCACATGCCTCACCCAGCACCACTGCTTGGTACAGGTTGTCTGTTGAGGGTATCACACATAAAGATGGCTGACAGTTAATATTTAAGGGAAACATGGAGAGATTTAGCTATTAATGTTTATCTTTGAGCATCAGTGGGCTACAGATTCAGATGAGGACTGTGTTGTGCACTAAAAGAAACAACTAGCAGTGTGCTGGTTTTTGGTTAGCTTGTGACCTGCAGTGGCTGAAAAAGTACAAAGATATTGTGTTAATGCCAGTTCTTGCTCCCTGCACGGACAAGTCTGCTTTGTACTGGAAGCTTCAGGTTTTGTTTTGCCTGCAACTAGTTTTTAAATGTGTGTTGCCAAATTTAGCTTTCCTAGTAGAGTATAAAATCTTGGAATTTAAGGAAGTGCAAAGACTTCACCCCCAAAGCAGAAGAATGTAAAAATAAAAATCTAACACAAATACAAGTCACTGTGGTCAAGGTCATGTTTACATTGCCTTAAATGCCAAGAGCTGACATTTAGACAACGTAAACATAAAAAACCTGTTTTGAGGGGAGGAAATCTTTGTTTTACTTGAAAAAGTGTTCTCTGGGATGTGTTGCACAAAAACACTGCGGTGAGGGAAAATGTAACAACCTTTGATGGTAGATTAAAGCTGAATAATATCCATGCTTAAGTCCAAGCTGTATGTTATTTTGCAGCACAGCGTCTTGCTGTGAGGAACACAGCATTGCAGGACAGAGAGAAACACCAATCAACAATCACAAATCCTGTTTGACTTTTGTGTCAGCTGATCTGGGAGACGTCACCAGGCCTGAAGACACACTGACACCAGTGTGGGTGGGCCATTAGTATCTGTGGCTGCAGTCCTGTAGCTTTGCTGAGATTTATCACAAAGTGTTGAGTGCAGTGACAAGTTGTTGCATGTGTGCCATTTGCAGGATGATGCTGGTGCTTGTGCCATTATGGTGCGGTGCACTGAACTTAGGAATGAAGGTCATTTCAAAAGCCTTGGAGATATTAGAGAACTCAACAGGCTGATGAAAGACAACTTCACCTTTCACCTTTTGACTGGGCATTTGAAAGTAATGCTGACAACAAAAGAATTAAAGACAGGGATTAAACAGGACAGCTCTCACTGGTTTGAGTTTAACTTTACCCTTAATTAAATTCGTTAGCACATGTAAACACCAGATCATATAAGACCATATCTTATGTAAACAGTTGATTCAAAGTCTTCACTCAAAATAATTATAATCAGAGTTGTTATTTTGAATGATATTATAGGGCACCGTTTGCTCAAACTGTAAGAAAATGCATCTGAAGCTTTACAATCAAAAGTTTGCGTATCTTTTGAAAACGTGTTAAATGATCATAAAAATTCCCCTGCTCGACAAAGTGTTTGTACTGGATGCATTTTTCTTTATCCGCGTTATATCCTGCCTAAACTTAATATATAGATTTCATTTATGGAATCACATTTAAAAACATGGCTTTATTGATAGGCACACAGAACCTTTTCCATCTTCCATGCAGAAATAAAGAAAGCTAAAGAGTAGGTCAAAGATATCAAGAAACCTTTCCCCTACAGCATGCATGGGGTGAGTAAATACTGCATTTGTCCGCGTCATTCAAATCCTATATTTCTTTAGTAAAAAAGCGCCCCACAATGCCTCAAGTATAGGCTTCTTTAAAGGAAAATGTCTGACCTGAAAAACATTGCTCAAAACATTTCAGATACAAAAGATGCATTTTGATGCCCTGATTTATCTGTAATATGATTTGAAAAAAAAAACATATAAAACATCTCTGTACTGGAAGAAATGCATTCAAAAGACTGCTTTGACAACACTGCCTCCAAGGGCAGAGTTAACCCTCAAATAACAAAAAGAAAGAGAAGATTCAGCTGAGGAAGTAAATAAAATAAAATGATCATTTCAGGGTTTCTACTTAGTCCTTTCTGTACTTTGAATCTCAAGTGGCCTCAAGAGCACAGCAAAGTTCCTTGTTTCTTGTTAATATTTGTGTGTATTTGGAGTTTGCATAGCACGGATTTAGTAGCATTTAGCAATAAGAATAAAACATGTCTCATTAGGCAACTTTGTGCAAATTCCCCATTGTTCCCCTCTTTTTTGCCAGCTTTTTACCCCAGTAATGATTTTCCAAACTCACTGCATCAGACTGACAAAGAATCTCAGTGCCAAGGAGCCACTGATATCCAACTCCTTCAATGAAAATCTCTAGAAATTGGTACAATTTTGGCACTTAAACCATCAGAAACTAGCTTGTAACTTCTGATACCCAAACTGTGGCACCAAGTACATCTGTAAATGTTATTTAAAAAGTATTTTTTCTGCAGAAGTTTAAACTTCTTTCAATAAAAGAAAGAGATGACAGAGTACATATAAAAGTAGAACTCTTTGTTCAGGTACACAAACTGCCTCCCAATGTGGGTGCTGCTTCATAAGTTATTATAACTGTCATTATCAAAAATAATGCAGCTGTGCTCTGAAGTCTAAAATCTTTGAGACAGGGAAGCTGTCTCACACACAAGCCCGGGATTTCAGCTTTTGAAAATAGAACATAAAGTTTCCTAAGGGGAAAAAACATTTGATTTAACAAAAGATGATGTTATAAGCAGTTAAAGAGCATTTTCTTTTCTTTCACAAAACATGTGTCACCTTTAAACCATTGCAAATAGATTTTATTTTCATGACATAAACCACAGGACACACCTGTTACATTCCACTGCTGCAAACTCAAGACAGCAAACAGCCAGTGCAGGACATTAATGAACACAGTTTCACTGGAACAAGATCACTCCATAGAACACTAAATCTTAAGATGTTATAAACCTTGAAGCCTCAAGGTTTTGCTTAAATTTGAATGAAATTGCATTTTTCTGCGGATGCTTTCAAAGCCATTTATGCCACAATGTTTGTTTTCTATTGAAACAGATCCAAAAATATATTAAACTAGGGCAATACAAATCCAGAAATCTGCAGGCAACTTCCTCAAAGCAGCTTCATGTTTTTACATATCTTAGCTGTGTTTGCAGTTAGACCTTTTTTTCCATAGGAGCAGCGCCTTTCTTGCGATTGATATTGGAAGCTTTAGAAATGCAACAAAACCATACTGGAATATGTCAGTATCCTTTTGCCAATACTCTCAAGCAAGTGTTTTTAAAGAAGTGACAACATCAAGCCAACAAAAACAACACTACTGTATAGGTAAGGGTCTTTTTCTGCTTTTCCTGTTTGAATCAAATCATGTACAACTCACATCAAAATAGACTTTAAAAAAAAAAAAAAAAAAACATTTGGCTTTCAAAGCTCTCAGTGATTTCAGTCCAAATTGCACTTTGAGTACAAACTTCAGTCTAAACTTTCTTCAAAGAAACAACGTTGGCCCTGACAGCATGTAACAGCCTGACCTTCTGTACTTTCCAAATATCAAAAGACTCATTTCAACACCCATTCATTCACTTTCACACATTATTATAACACATTCCCTGGTACAATAGGCCAACATACAAACACACGCAGATGGCAGGCGCTGGGATCAATCCAATGTGTGCGCGTGTTTATGCGTGTGTGTTTGTGTGACTGTGGCTGTAGGAGGTTGACAGGCAGTGATTGTATGTCCAGTCCAATTCTGTCGATGCTTGCCTATGTTTGGAGACGTAATAGAATAGCAAGTACATTAAAAGTGTATATGTGGGGGGGGTCTTTCAACACACACACACACACTTTACAAATGTGTGTGTTTAAGCTGGGCAACGCATGCAAACATGTGTATTTATGTGTTTAAGTGTAAGAACGTCTGTGTGCAAAGGCAGAGACAGATACAGAAACAGGCTTTACTCAGTTACTCAGTATTTCTGGCACGCTGATAAAGCTCTTGAAGCCATGAGAGTGAATAATATCCAACAGACCGGGGAGGCCTGCTAAGATTCTCCAGCCAGCCCTCTCTGGTTTGATAAGATTGTGTTAGCCACCACCTCGTACCGCCTCAGACTTCAAACAGTTACATATTGCCCTGGAAATTGTGGCGGGGAGCGCGTCAGGCAGATAAATTCATTTCTGATCGTACATCTGGCTCAATTTATTTATAGCATCGCCAGCCAGCCGGGCAGGAAGTGAGGATGAAGGAGGGTAGGAGGGACAGCTGGAGTGAAATAAGAGAGATGGAGAGATGGTGAGTGAGATGTATGAGGGAAAGAGAAGTAGTTTTACACATGAAAGCTCTGAACTCTCCTCCTCCTCCTCCTTCTCCTCCTCCTCTTTTCCAATCTGAGTTTTCCTCCTGGTCATTCCACCGACCCCCCCCCCCCCCTCCACCAACCCTCCCCTAATCATCTCAAGTCATAGCTGAGCACCATGTGCACACACTGAACCTACGACCACAGCAACAACATTGGGATGATTCATGTTTTTTTTTTAAGTTTGCATCTCAGGTGTTTGATCCAAATGTGGCCAAAAAAAAAAAAAAAAAGAATTTTGCTGCTCTTTGTGTAATTTGAGCTTCATCAGCCAAATGAGTCCAGCAGCTCGATCACACTGCTCAACACATCTGGCCTGGCTCCCTTGACAAAAAAGGGGCCATTTATAGGAGAAGATTATGTTGCTCTTTCTCTTACCAGACTCTGCTAGCTTTGTTAGAGGTGGAAAAAAAAACTGGCACAGAGGGAGGACCTAATGTGCATGTTTGTGTCTCAACTGTTTGCACTCGAGGACAATAAAACTTTTCTAATGTAAAAGACAGAGTTTGACCATTTCATATGTCTTCACTGACGTTGCCATGTTTTTATATTTATTCATTTTGTTGTTGCCTAAGTCTGCCGGTGAAGGTCATAGAGTTCTGAGGCCCCAAAAATGGTTGTTAAAGTTTCATGCAGTTTCAAAGTTTCATAACATGCTAGTAAGCGAACTTTGTGCCACATTTTGTCTTTACAATGTCCCTTCCTGTGCACCCATTGAACATATAAATAACAACAGGCAGCAACACCTCTGAGTGCAATCAAGAAGCGGGACTCAAGCAGCTTCTCACAGTGCAATCAACACACAAGCCTTGTCTAGTCAATAGGAACACCATCTTTCCATATTCTATAAAAACATTATCACTTAACATGCAACAGCATGTTTAATTAGTATCTTTCTGCTGATATCTGCAATAGTATCAGGCAGAAATCTGCGTTAAAAAAACACATTTTTGTTTCCTTTTCTCTTTTTCCTCACACGATACTTTCAGATTTTACAACATCCGAAAAAGAAAGAAACTCATCTTTCCTGCTCCACCTCACTTTAACAAGGTCACAGTATCAGCAAGAGGGGAAACAGGCTTCCATTATCGCCAGAGAACATAAATGACAGCATGTCACAGCTGCGAGACACCTCATCAGGTGGTTTCACCTGGCCGTGGTGTCCTCACTGTGCTCTGCTCTGACACCCCTGCCAACTTCCTGCCTCTTAGTATTTTTAGTCTCACTGTCTCAATTTCATATACACACACACACATACATCACAATATCTTAGACAAAACTACACTTTTTCTACCTCCTCTACAGCTTCTCAGGCCACTCAATTACACGGTGTAATATTACTTACATGGATTCATTTGACTCTGTTTTTCACATCCTCGGTATGAGCGTTGAAAAAAGTCTTTTACAAAATGGAAAGACCAGCGCTTTCTCTTTCTGTCTCTCTGCAATGAATGTGTGATGACATTTTTATGATCATTATTCTTCCACCTCCAGGCTGACTTCAGAGGTAATCAGCAAGGGGACAGGAGTTGAGCCGGAGATTGCGTGCTCTGCGTGTCAGTGTGTGTACATGTAAGTGAGAGGAGAGAGATAACATAACATGTCTCCATCCTGAGCTGAATTCCAGCTTGTTGAGCTGGGTGTTGCTTTAAACTTTATGGCGATCCTTTATGTGCAGAGAAAGGTTTATTAAATTGGGACTGTGGGACTGAGTATGTAAAATGCAGATGTCTTCCTGGATTCCTGAACAGCAAAAACAGTCTGTCCTCAAGATGTGAAGCTTTTCGTCTGACAGTGGTGATTATATTTGCACAATTAGACAGCAAGAAACTGTAATTACTGTAATCCCTGTTAGATGAATGCCATCTTCCATCGGGGGGAAAAAAACCCCTCTTTTCTTTAGTGGTCAAGGGTCAAAGGCCAGGGTCAAGCACTGAAAAATCTTAAATAATAATAGACACTAATTCTTATTAACAAATATTCTTTTTTAAAATGATTAGTTCATTCAAAAGCAATCACTCAATTCATTAAGGCAGACTTAATGTACTTCTTATTTGCAGTGTCAAAAGCAATGATTCTCTTGTCATGAGTTAATTTAAAAACCACTTTTAAACTAGATCGCTAAAGAGCAAATAGTACAAGAGCCTCACGTCCCAAGTATGTGGAAATACTTTTGAAAAGCTCTTTAAAAACATAATTTTCCTCTCGATAGTCAACACGGAGATGCAGCGGTTTAGGCGGATCAGAGGAAATAATAGGGACAGATCACTGATCTGCATGTGCCATGTCGGTGCAGCATAAAGCAGACAGTGGCTCTTATTGTGAATCCATTGTCAGGTGTTCTCGAAGGTGCACGGCCTAATCACTTATCAGCTCGTGCGCTGAACCGCTGTCTGTGTCAGATCTTCAGGGGAGATCTCGCAGTGGCAGAGTCACAGAGAGAGAATGAGCGGAGAGTGTGTGTCACGCTGACAGCTTCCAGGACAGGCAGTGACAGTTATGTCTGTGCAATACAGCTGCAAACTCTCACTTCTTCAGTAGTGTTGGCACCTTGACCTTTTCAACATTGGACGTTCTCACGGCAGCGCAGGTGACACCACAAGTCAGGAGGCACGTCAGGCAAGCAGCACACTTATATAGATCTAATGATGGATTAATGAATGTGTTATTAAGGTGAAATGAAGTGCAGTGCTGCTAGCAGGTAAAGACAGACAATGAGCCCTCACCAAGAGAAAGTAATGTCATTTTTCATGGATGTCTACATGTAGAAACGACACTGGCTGCTGCTGTTCATTGGAGCAATGCATCAGCGTGGCCACCATGAATTTTCTCATCAAGCAATATATATGGCTGCAAATGCCACATATTTTTCTTGAATCAGAATACTAAATCAAAAATACAGGTCTAAAAGTTCTAATGTTTTTTAAAAATAAAACGGTTTTCATTTTTAGCATTAACTTACTTTTATATATTATTTGATTATATTTCAAATGCATTACAAATGCTGCTATGATATGATTTGCGCTAGGGTTAGCCTTACTTAGTATAAGGACAGTAATTAATGATAGGCAGTCCATTCATATTTGACTAATGCCGTTAAAGTCCATCAAATTTTATTCATATCTGGAAAGTAGTTTTTAGAACCTGTTGATTAATAGACAAAGAAACAAAATGAAGACGGTGATGTGAGCGAATAAAACAAATTACTGAATAAATGAAGGGTTGAAATGAATTTATTCTTAGAGAAATAAATGATATTAATAATTACTGCAGACAGAAATGTCTGTATAGCACATATATGCTTTCATTTAGTTTGCAA